>JAABLK010000514.1:0-24530 GCA_012295415.1 Phytophthora chlamydospora | reverse complement strand
CTTGTAACCTTCTCTGGGTAGTGATAACTTCTAAATAGTGAGTGTGTTTGCCAACAACGCGTTCGAGCATTCCGTGCAGCGTACCAGTGAGTGCGGATATCCGACTTCAACTTCGGTGTCTGCCAAACCGCGGCAACGTCACCTCGAAGCGACATTTTGCTCATGGACTCACTCCACGACGAGCGACATGCTGGCTGACTTGTTTCATCTGGGCGAGCCCAGACTCACTTGGACTTCTCTGCCCAGACTCGCTGGGTTGGCGCTGCAACATCTGCAGCAGACTTGGTGCCGTTTGGCGCAGTGAACCGTTTCAAGCTCAACCGCCATCCGCGTTCGTGCGTCATTCCTGAAAAAGTCGCAGGCAACGCACGACAGCCATGAGCGGCGAGAAGCACTACTTCACCGAGGAGTTCCCCGACCATGACTACCAGTGCACGACGGCGTCGTCCAACCCGCAGACGGCGCTGTGGCCGACCTACCTGCCCGTGGACCATGACCGCATCTTCATCTTCGAGCGCAGCAAGAACGCGCAGCTCATCGTGTACTCGGCCAACTTCCGCAACAAGAAGAGCCGCGAGCTCGACCCCAAGTGGCCGCTGGACATCAACTGGCAGAGCTATGGCTGGACGGCCCACCCCACGAGCAACTCGACCGGAATGATCGAGCGCCGACTGGCCTGGGGCTACTCGCACAAGGCCGTGGAGCCGGAGGGGCCAGTCGTCGAAGCAGTCGGGACCAGCTACACCGTGACGCTGAACGCGCTGCCCAGCCGCCCTGCCTTGCTCTATGTGGACGCCAAAGGACGAGTGATCCTGCAGACCATCATCGACGGTGTGCAATCGCGCCTCTGGAAGATCTACGTGAAAACCAACAACACCCTCACCTTCATCCCCAAGGTGCTCTACGTTGATCTCTACGGCACGAACGTGGACGACGACCACGCAACCTTCGAGCGCATTACTATCTCGTCCTAACTTAGTGGCTGGAGCGGGCCACCTTAATTACTACGGTTCGACCGAATAGAAATACACATTCCTTTCTTCCTCGTTACCTCCAAGTTCGAGCTCTTATCGCTTTTTTCTCTTTCACTTCCTACTTCCGTTGAAATAGCCAAGTATTTTTTCTAGAGTTTCTTTCCGTCGTAGTTCCAATCGCCACCAGCGCCACCGCCATGACCATGGAGAGGAGTCAAGTTGTACGCAGCTGCAACCTCCTCGAGAAAACTGGTCGAGTTGTGAATGCAGGACCCACCCAGCAAGATGCGCTGACCAGAATTCGAGGACGCAGCCTTCTGGTTGAGCTCGGCCACCTTCATGGCCTCCTCAAACGTGACGCCACCGCACACGTAAACGATCACGTCGCGCACGCGCTTGACACCATTGCTACCGCTAAGATCGGCTGATGTTGAAGCGGCAGCACCTCCGTTCACAACACCGAACTCTTGATCAAGCAGTTGGCCCTTGAGAATGATCTCCAGCTTCTTCACAAGTGGCGGCACGTGCTGCGCATACACGTTCGGCACTCCTTGCACGCCTTGAGTGACGGCGCGCATGAACTTCTTCAGGCCAGCGCGGTCTCCATACAGGTCGCCCTGGCGAGCCTTCTGGCCACCAAACTTCAGGAATGCATCGATCAATGCCACGCGATCAGCGGACAACCCACCTCCGTGAGGAGCTGCCAGCAGCTCCTTGACTGTCTTCAGCTGCACAGAGCTGTGCGTCTCGTAGCGGAGAGCGTACAAAATTGCCAGTCGCAGCTTGTTAATAGGCTTCACCTGTGCGTCTTTCAGCTTGGCCACCACATCGCGGAAGTGCGCATTATGGTCGTCTCCGCACGCGAGCTCTTGCTCCAATTGGCTCACGTCCATAAGTCCGTCCACTTCCACGCGGCGGGCCAGTTCACCCATGAGCGTCACGTGCTTCGACACCGTCACCGACTGAGACCTGAAGGCCGGGTAGTTTTCCAGGAAGCGCTGCATGTCATCAATGGACTGGATGTTCTCATGGGTTTGCGTCTGGGCTTGGTACTTGTCCACAAGCTGCTTCACAGCCATTCCAAGGTCGCCGAAGTTGGCGTGCACATGCTGTGCAAAGAACTCGTCCGAGGACGTGGACAACACCAGCTCCATCATGTCCTTCCGCACATTGGGTGCGTCGCGGAGGTCCACGCGGTTCTCGTGCAGCCCGAGCAGTTCATGCACCATGGCTTGGTAGCACCACTGAGTCAGTAGCGGCGTCACGGGGTCGTCCTTGCGGTCCAGTACGTAGACGAGCGGCATCACCTCCGGTCGTCGGAAATCGAACAGTCCGTCTTGCTCCAGCTGCATCCTCGCCGACACTTCCCGCGCCAGCTTTTCCGCCACTTCCGATCCTTTCGCGTACCGGATCGTGGGTCGCTTCTTCATGGACAACAGCACGGACAGCAGCCCTTCGACACTCCTCTGGAACAGCTGCGGCGGCGTCATCTTGGTCTTGTCAATGGGGTCCGTCGTAAGCACCCCCGCCGTGGCGGTGGACAGCAAAGCCCCTCCGGGCAGCGACGTGGGCATCTTGACGCTAAGTTGGACCGAGTTGTGCAGTCCGAAATCGAAGAGCGAGTCGTTGACTGCTAGATAGTCGGCGTAGAACTCCTGAATCTGTACTACGACCTCCTTCTCGTCGGCCTCGGCGATCTTCTCGAGCGCCTCGACGGGCAGAATGTTGGAGAAGAAGAGGTGGTAGCGGCCGTACTTGGGCGCCTTGAGCTCGCGCCGCAGCAGCTCCACGTTGCGTGCAGTGGGACGCACGAACACGGCGGCCTTGAGGTGCAGCATGGGCTCGTGTGCGGCGTCCAGTTGCTCCACGAGGAACACCTCGCGCTGCAGGATGTGCGACTGGGACATGACCATGCTGATCACGCTCTTGGTGTCGGCGTCCAGCAGCAACGCCTTCATCCCCTCCAGCTGCGGGTCCGAGATGATCTTCTCCAGGTAGTTCTTCACGCCGGCGATCGCGTCCATGGCCATGGCTGCTGCTTCCTTCGCTGCAAAGGTCGGACTCCAGAAAATGGGACCAAAATATCCCGCGGTTCATGACGTTTCTCAGGTTTAATATGGTTTGTACACGAAGTAAGATAGATCACAGGATAGTTGAAGTCAACAAACATCCTTATGGACAACTTGCATTTTGCATTTTGCTGGTTGCGATCGCTGCCGGCATCGCTAACCTCTTTCTTGTTTGTGCTGCTGGACGATTTTAACTTAACTAACGGTGGCTGCGAGCAGCTCATTAACACTCCACGATCACGGCCAGGCTCCAGCACGCAGTCACGATGGCGACGACGCTGATGACGACGGAGGCGACGCGGTCCGTGCGCGTGGCGTCCTCGCCGCACAGCTGCCAGTTGTAGACGCAGGGCAGTACCAGCGCCAGCAGCGCAGTGGGCACCAACATCCACGCGAACACGTCCAGAGTGTTCGGTGCCGTGAAGTAACCGAGGAAGAGGGTGGTGAGCACCAGGATGGTCCGGCACAGCACGCGTACGGTGGTTTCTACGCCGCCGCATCGTTCTTCTTGGTCGCGCTCCGGCGTTGGGCTTGATGTCACGAATGGCAGCGCTCCAGTTGCTGCGGCAGCTTCCACTGGGCTGCTGCGGCCGCTTGCGCTAGCGGGCTGCACGATCCACTGCTCGAACGCGCGCTGCAGTGGGAACAAGGTGATCGTGTACGACAGCAACAAGTGGATGCTGTACAGAACGATGGCCAAGTTGCGCACCACAGCGTTACGCATATTGAAGAACACGGGCGCTTGGAGCGTCGCACCGTACACGGAGTAGGTGACGCAGCAAATGGGCAGGTACAATAGCGCCGTCGCCCCCAGCTTTGTGCGCGCCACCACGGAGCTGCACTGGCTCGGGTCCGCCATCGCGTCGTATAGTGTGGGCACGAGCGAGTGACCGAACAGTCCACCGAGCAGCAGCGAGAACGTGTACGAGAGCTTCCCCATCACCGTCACATTCGAGAGGTCGGGCGTGACAAACACGAAGTCCGAGTGTTCCAGCGCGATCTGCTTGAGCGGGTACATGGCATCGCCCAGAATGACCGACTCGATCCAGAAGCTGAAGGCTACATTGATGGCCGAGAGCGCCGCCAGAGCCTTGAGCGACGGTACCAGCACTTGAAACCACACGCACACCGCCACCAGCACCATGACGGTGCCGTACTGGAGCCCAAGCACGTCCACAAGACACGACGACGCGAGTGCGAGGTACCCGGTGGATAGGATCAGGAAGGACGCATGTACCAGCACTCCCGTGAGCACTTTGCCGGCTGCACCAAAGCATTCTTGTCCGAGATCGCTGTAAGAGACACTGGCACCGCGCAGCCAGCGCAGAGCTTCCAGCGCGTCCACCAGCAGCTTGGACGTGTAGGCGCTCACGGCCGCTGCCGCGATGAGCAGCAGCACGCCGTACCAGTTGATCTCCACGAGCGCCAGCGGCAGGCAGAGCATCCCCGTGCCCGTGATGAACGACAGCAGGTGGTAGAACGTCTGCCAGTTCGAGAGCTTCTTGGACGTCGAAAACGACACGGGGATGGCCACCGACGGCGGCCAGGGCGGTGTCAGGTCTCCACTGGGCGACGAATCCTTGACGTCGCGGCTCTGTGTGGAGCCGTAGGCGCCGAGCAGCGAGAAGGCGCCGACTGCGGCCCCGCGGCCGTCGAAGCTGCCCTCGTAGCTATCATAGTCGTCCCGCACGGGCGGCACCAGGCGCTGCGTCTCAAAGCTGCGGCCCACGCGCTCGCCGGCCATTCGTGTTGAGAGGGGCGTCGGCGGGCTGCGTCTGAATCTTGCTCTCCGCTGGGATTGGGAGCTGCTTGCTTGCTGCCTTTGGCGGTCTGGTTCAAGTTAGACGTACAGCGAGGGGATCCGGCGGACCCAAGCAGAGCTACAAAAAAATAGACGGAGCGCAAAATGGTTGGTGTGCATTACATACCCTGTTGAAACCGATATCGATTTACAGATCTCTGGGTCATACGGAGAGCGTCTCAAGGCGCATCGTTGGGCTTCCTTTCAGTCTTCATCATGCTCACATTATCCGAGTGAACGAGATGGAGGGCTTCTCTGGGACCGATTTGACGCTCTTGGAGCTAGAATACTCTTACGCGGAAGACTTCTGGGTGGACTGCTTTCGGTCTGATTCAAACGAGGAGACCAACCAACCGAGGCGCGGTGGATCTCGTCCAGGGAGAAGTGGTAACAAGGATGGTGATTACCAAGCGCGCTATCGGCGACTCTGTGAGCAGTACTTCCCTGATGATCCGGTCAACAACTCGGCCGATTTTCGGAGACGATTCCGGATGAGTTAGCAGTTATTTCTGCGTGTGTTCAAGGCAGTGGTGGAGCATTACTTTGAGCAGAGAACAGGCTGTACATGTACTGGAAAGCTCGGAATACATCCTCTGTTAAAAGTTGCTTCGGCTCTTCGTGTGATGGCGTACGGTGTCGCTGTAGATATGCTAGATGAAAACCTGGAGCTGACAGAGACAACAACTCTGGACTCTCTCAGACACCTTCGTGGAAGCCGTCGATGGATGCTTTGGAGAAGAGTACCTCCGAGATTCAGATGAAGCTGACGTATCTCGTCTTCTGGAAACAAACGCGAAGAGGGGTTGTGTGGGTATGCTATACAGCATTGATTGTATGCACTGGGAATGGAAAAATTGTCCGAGCTCAGAGGCGAGTCAATTAAAAAAAAAGCCTACGGTGGTATTGAAGCGTGTGCAGACTATGAACTGTGGATCTGGCACGCCAGTTTTGGCTGGCCTGGGTCGCTAAACGACCTGACATACTGGAGAGATCACACTTCTTCGACAACTTGATGCGTGGAGATGCCCCTGCTGTCAAGTTCGCCGTGAATGGCAATGAATAGGATAAGGCATCCTGGGGCGTCGTCTGGATTTGCGCCGAGTGATGCGCGCATGCATTATTCTCCACAACATGGTCGTTGAAGACGAGAGAAACGAGTTTGACGGCAACGCCTACCTATTCAATGTCAACAACCAACCTTCGGGAATTCCGGCATCCTGTTGCGCATCCTTCACACCAGCGACCCCGCTCAATTAGCGAGGCGATAGCGAGGATGCAGAGCTTTGAGGACTCGACGAATTACTTTCGCTTGCGTGATGACATGGTGGAGCACATGTGGACTCGATATGGAGAAGCTGACTGAGTCTCGAAAGCTGTGATGCGGTTGCACTCACGTTTCTGTGGAAAACATGAAGCGAAACAGCCCGGCTGGTGTATCGTCGGAAGCAAGAGGAACCGTCCAAGCAGACAGCACTGACAATACCGTTCAGAACGACTAGTACTGGAACCACAGCGACGCGGTCAAGGCAGGTAGCGGCTTTTTAGTGACCGAGTCTTGCATTCCTGGAAATTTAACACCCTCGTGATTGATCCTCTCCCTCTAGAAGATGAAAAGATTGGCAAGATTGGCAAGTTGAAAATCGTGTTGTCGGTGTATCGAGGTAAGAAAGACTACTGCAAGTTGAAGTGAACCATCACTCTGAGCAGCGTGTGGCAGGCGAGGCCGAGCAGGAAGCCCGCGCCCGTGTTGAAGGCGAGGCATCCTGCCGTCGTGACTGCTAGCAATAGGACCGTGTCCTGCTCGCCGATGTCGACCTTAAGCCCGACTGCGGCGAGGCTCAGACCGCTGAAGACAAGCAGCACGCCCAGCACGGAGGAAGGGAAGATGCCCGTCTGGAGCAGCGCCACGCACGTGGAGCCGAACAACAGCGCGAAGAAGACCTTAAAAGCTCCGAGGAACAACATCGAGAGGCTGCTTCGAGCGCCAAACGTGTACTGCGAGGCCAGGCCGCCGGCGCCGTGGCACACGGGCAGCATACCAAACCACGCGAAAAGGAGGTTCCCGCCAGCGATGCTGAAGCACACGCGGCGCACGCCGGCGGGCAGGTCATGCGTCGGGAAGAGCTCTGCAGCCAGTGACTCCAGCGCGACCACCGAGTTCAGCAGAGTGAGCGGCAGCTGTGGCAGAACGAGGTACACGAGCGCTTGGCCGAAGTCGTGACCCGACGGGACAACGGGCGCGACGAAGTTCGGCCCGAAAGCTAGCGAGGGCAGGTGGTAGGTATCCCGCAGACGAACGTACTGGTACACGGCCACTGCCATCCCGTAGATAAACAGCAGCAGCGCCATCGGCACCTTGCGGTTGCGGATGAACACGATGCACAAAGCTCCCAGCAGCAGGGAGACGGAGACGGAGTCCAGGCCAAACCAAACGATCTCGGCCTTGCTTTCAGCGGCAGTGACGGCGGTAGCAGGAACTACCTCTGGGTTTGGAGCAGCCACGAACTTGGCCGCTTTCACGTACGCGTTCTTGAAGCCTTTGCCCATCAAGCTGATGCCGACGCCCAGCTGAATTCCTCGCACGATTGCCACAGGCACGATCTTGCTGGCGTGAGTGATGATATTGGTGGCAGCCAGGAACCCCACGATGGCCCCCATAAGAATGCCCGCCGCGATAATTTGCTCGTTGGGGAACTTATCGGCGATGGCCACAGCAGCGATCGTTTTCATGGGCTGCACTGGGATCGGTACGTTGAAGTGAAGCGCCAAGCTCGAGGTGAAGACGCCCGCGAAGAACAGCGCCGCGCCGAACTCGATCTGCGGGGCGTCATTCACGCGGCCAATCGCCAGCGCCGTGAGCAGCGGGAGGAACAGCCCGATGTCTCCAAAAGCGCCCGAGAGCTCCTGCACCGTCATGAACCGCTTCATATACTGTAGCCACCCCGGTCGCGTGAACACGAACAGCTTCCGGTGCAGCGGCTGATCGATCTGCGGGCCCGTCACCTTCTCGAATCGGTTGCCAGCGCCCACAGGCAGCATGGGAGTCGCTGCTGAAACATCATCGTCTTCCACGCCCACCATCTTGCTCAAAGAGGGGGGATTCGTGAATGCGTTCGGAGATGAGAGGCGCATGCAAATCAAAAGTTATCATCGGGTTGGTTTTGTCTGACGTCAACGCAGGCAAGGCCTTCACGATGAGTGGCAGCCGAAAGCACGAGCTCTTGATTGAAAATTATATTCCGAGTTGTTGTGTCGCTACAGTTTGGTGACCTCATCCTTCTCTGCTACCGATACCAGTCGAGTCGAGTCTAGTCGGGAGGGCGCTGAACAAAACCCGATCCCCCTTGTCGGTCTGCGCGCCAAGTGTGAGGCCTCTCGTCCTGTACGTGCATGCCTACTGCGGGGGCTCCCACTCGAACGGCTCAGGCGGATCCGCCTCGTTTTCCGCGCCAGCGGCAGCGGGTGCCTTCACGGCCTCCACATCCTCGGCCTCGTCGGGCGTTGTGTCGCGCAGCATGATAACACCTGCCAGCCTCTGCGCGGGGTGCATCACCGGAACGTACCTCTGTGCTGTATCCAAGGAGATGACGGCCTCCTGTGCCAACGTCACACGAGCGGGCGTCGAAAATGTGAACACGCTCGGCTCCTTCACCGCAGCTGCCTTCTTGCCACTTGCTGGCTTGGCCTCCTCAGAGTCCACGTCCATCGCGTCGCTGCTCTCCTCCTTCTTTTCCTCGTCCGCAACAGATGTCTCCTTCTCCTCCATGACGATATCTCCGCTAGCATCAGCAGGCTTGGCCGACTTCTCCTTCGCGTCGTGCTTAGCCTGGCGAGCGCGGGCCTTGGCCGTTGTAGATAGGACAGCTGTAGCAACCAGTTCCTTCTTCTCCTCCTTCTTCTCCTCCATGCGCTTGGGCGTGGCAAAGGCGGACTTCTTCGCGTTGCACGTGAGTTCGAAGCCGCGCGGGAGCTTCAGGTCCTTGTTAAGACCAACCGCCATGGTGGTCTGGAACGACAGCTCCAAGAAGTTAAACAGAGGGTACCAGAACCAGTGCTGTGCCCACACGGCAAGGCCCACCACAGCGGCCATCTTGGTGAATCCAGTGTGAGACTGCAGCGAAATCACAACGTTGCGCCCACCAGCGTCCAGGATGCCCTGCGCCAGGATGGCCCCCATCTTGGTCATCGTGGTCACGTGCTTGTCCGTAATCAGCTTCAGGATCTTGGCACGGATAGCTGCCACCTTGGGGTTGCGACCCTCCGACTCCTGCATAATAACCATCGCCAAAGCAAGCAGCGCCCCCTGGCGCACGTAATCTACAGCGTCATCAAGCAGCGGCTCGAGCAGCTGAATGGCTTCGTTCTTCGCAGTACCGGCGCAAGCAATACCCACAGCCACACAAGCTCCGTAACGCACGTGAGGGTTGAAGCTCTCAGCCAGCAGGGACACCAACTTGGGCACCTGCACAGGAGTGCGGAACAGAATGAAGCCAAGACACGTGACGGCGGCGCGACGCACATCGTCCGACACGTCACTGACAGCCACGTGCAACAGTCGCCGAATGGCCGTGTTGTTGGCAGTACCAGCGTACGCCATAGCCACAGCGTACATGCCTCCGTAGCGGATCAGCGGGTCCTTGTCGCGCGTCAGCTGCTCAATCAAAGCGTCGGCCTGCTCTTCGCGCTCGTACATCATGAGCGCAATGCCCATCACGCAACCGCGGATGATTTTTTCGTGCTTCGTGTCGTGAGCATAGGCCAGCAAATCCTTCACGATCTCACCGTTGCGGCCCTCACCGCCGGCACCAAGAAGCGTGAGGCCGATGGCAAGGCCTGCACCTTCACCGGCAATAGCAGAGTCGGTGAACAGCACGGTCTTTAACTCTTCGTACACTTCGTAATCGTGCGACGCGAGACCGCAGAGACCAATGCCCAAGCACGCGCCATGCTGCACGGTTTCATCCGACCCTGCATTCTTCAGTGCATTGCGAAGGTACTCCATGGTGCTCTTGCTGCCCGAACCAGCAAAGCCCTTGTTCGCGTGGATCAGACCCATCGCGTACAAAGCACCCCCCTCCGAGTACGGAGAGGTCGTCATGCCGCCTTGCGGTAAGTAAGGGGCGAGGAGGTTCATACTTTCGCGAACGTGGCCCTTGTGCACGACACCCAGACTGGCAGTAGCCGTGAACTTGGCCCAATTCGTAGCCTTTCCAAGCCACTCGAGGTTCTCACGCAGAAACGCGTCCGAGGTCGTGCCGCAGTTCATGTAGGCGTGGGAGATCACAGCAGCGTGGTGCAGCACCGAGTTGCGGTTTTCCACAGCAGTCTTGATAGTCTTCATAACAAGAGGGTCCGAGTCGCTATGACTGTGGAGGAAGTCAAGCTTCAGGTCGACGAGGAATTCACCGGACAAGACCTGCTTCAACTTGGCGAGCTTGTCCCAATAGTCAGCGCGAGCACCAGCGGGGGCTGGGGGAGGCGTCGCCGGCACACTCGGGGCAGTCGGAGCGGGGGCTTCCGTTTTGCCCTCTTCCGCCGTCGTCGTCGTGTCTGCTGCCGCTGGCTCAGTAGCGGGGGCCGGCGGACTTGGCAGCGCGTTGTAGACATTCATCAGGAATTTCTGGTTCTCGTTTTCGTTGAGGTCGAAAGCCACTTGGTACGCAACGAGGCAGTCGCGGTCGCTGCCGCGCACGAGCTGGTCCAGGATCTTGCCGACTTCCACGTGCTTGTCCAGCATCTGCAAGACCTGGCACACGCTCGCGTGCTCCTGCGTGGGGCGCGAGCGGTACACCTCCAGCATGACTTCAAAGACCTTGAGGCGGAAGTTGCGGTTGCTCACCACCGTCTTGCAGATCTCAAAGCAGTACGACAGGGCCGCCGACACGTCCGTGGAGCGCGCGAGGCACTCCTTCACCTGGTCCAGTCGTCGGGTCTCCAGGGCAACTCCCATGGCCTGGCGGAACTCGCCCGCCGCGTAGCAGCGCTCGAACATGCGCTCCACCACCTGCGTGAGTCGCGGGTCCAGCGCCTTCTCGGCCTCCGGGTCCTCCTTGGCACGCACAGCCACGTAGTTGTCGATGCACGTGGCGATGATCGTGTCTGTGTACTGCGAGCGCGCGTTCAGGTCTAAGTACTGGCCGGCGCCGAGCGCCAGTCGCAGCGCGTCCTCGTACTCCTCCAGGTGGAAGAAGCACTTGGAGGCCACGTAGGCCGCCAGCTCGCGGTCCGGGAAGCCCTTCTCCTCCGACAGCTCTTCGATGAGCGGGATGGCGTCGGCGATCTCGGCCCAGTAGTGGTCCACCACCTGGTTTAGCTTCTGCAGGGCATGAGCCTGTCGTTCATCACACATAATGGCGTTAATACGGGTCCCCCGGGGCCAGCACAGGGCGTGTTCTAGGCGTGACTCGATACCGCACCTTAAGCGCATTGTCATCTTCTTCTAGGAGCGCGAGAACGCCCGCGGCTGAGCAGACACAGACGAAGGAGGCACAAAGATCCACCCAAAAAGCGTTAGATTTGGGGCGGCTGCAGTCGGCGGGTGGAGCCTAGAGTTGCACGTAAAGGAAGGCAAGATGGAGGGGCTCCAGAGACGCTAAGGGGGAGAGGCCCTCAACGCCGATCGGTGGCAGGACACGTACCGGAGTTGCCGAGCGCGACGGTCATGCTGTCTCTTCCCCTTGTTGCTTCACTCCAGAAAGAAATCTTCTCCCCTCACGGATCTGCTCGCGCCATTGTGTATACCACACCACCAAAATAATAACAAAACTAGCAGTACAAGTCGACTTGGCATTTGTATGCCCAGGTCCTTCAAGGAATGATTAATTACGCACAAATAGCCAGGTTGAAGTGGCCAAAAGATACTTTCCGCTCGAAGCCCATGACGCATTCATAGCTCTGCTGCTGCCAAGTACCGTAACAAGGTCGGTTTGCCACCGTGGCTTGGCAGGAGTATATGGGGCGGATACTGCTGTTGTCTTTCCCAGTCTGGTGTCAAGTCAAGGCGGCTGCAGACAGCGATCAGCGGTCAGTGCAATGGAACCTGGCGTCGGTGCAAGTCTTCAAGTTGATCAACCAGTCTGATCAATCAGTCGAGTTTGTAGTTAATGCTTGGTGGCGACGCTGGCTCAAGCGGACAACCGTGCACTCACTAGGCAAGCGGCTATCAAGTGGCACGAGGGGTGAACGTTCGCCACGAGTTATGCGCTGCGTTACTCAAGATGATACAACGAGAGTGAGTACTTGTGCCCCCCCCTCGGCGACCGGAAATACACACTTGGTTCACGATGCACCCCACGGACACAAGTGCACCCATTTTCAAATAGTCGACATCCATTCTTTGCAATGAAGCGCCCGAACCTGACGTGCCGTCAATATGCCGTCAATACACTGGACCGAACTTGTGCTGCATACACCTGCGTTAAACCAACAGGCAATGTACACCTCCTTTTGCACGAGTCGATATCAGTGCTGCCCACTGCCCAGCGGTCGAATTTGACGCCTTCCAATCTGCAAAGCCCTTGGATCTCCTGACTCGGGCGAGGAATCGCTGCAAGCNTACACCCAACCAACTTCCATCGCAGCTCTACTGACACGCGCCAGTAGAAGTACGCCAAGTAAGCCAAGTAAGACCACCTCGATACTGCGAAGCCCGTGAAGTTGACTTTTGCCGACGCGCGCTCGTCATTTTGCCAATCTACACACAGAGATTGGTAAAAACTTACACATCGCGCCGTTCCACTTGAGCCTCTCAGCTACTTGCTTCCGAAGACAACCCGAAGGGGCACCATGCAATGTAACAAGTTGTCAATAGCGATGTACCTCTTGCGCTTCTCTTGAGCGCGGGGGCAGTGCCAATGCGTTGTTCGACCTTACTCCGCATGAGCATTCCCCTAGCGCATTCCGTCAGTGTACAGGAGTCCTGTCCAACGAGCGGCTGGGAGTTGCCGCCGGATCTTTGGTATCCGCCCGCGGCAACCAGCGAACTAACGAGCGAGCAAGCAAGCAAGCAGAGCATTGCAACAGCTGACAACTGCTGGCGGCGGAGCTGTCGCCCTCGCATTGGTGATTTCCGTGGGTCGACTGCACTCAAAACCGGGGCAACAACCAAAAGAAACGTTGGCAGTCGAGCCCATGCAGAGACCAGGCCAAACTCTCTGCAAGTTGATAAAACCTGCAGCTCGGGCTTGTCCGCGAAGGCACTCGCCGGACAAACTATCGCGAACACTCACTTATCAGAGGGTCAACTAGCTGTATGCGGCACCGCACTCGTGAGCAATGGTGTTTGGTTGAGTTTACACGTCGTCTTCGGTAGCGGCCGTGCCGAGCTGCTTTGCCCTTCCGGTCGCTCGCAAAAGGCAAGATGGATAGATTAATGTCTGGAGCCCAGCGCAAGTAACTGAGTACAGCAGTCAACAACAGTTTTGAGCTTTCAGGGAACCGAAAACAGCATGCAAAGTATCCAAACAGCAAGATGGCAGCCAACCGCGAACACCTCGGCTTCCGAAGCCACTACATCGATGCGGTTTACATTGTTCACTGAAGCCAGCAACCTCTTCACCACAATTCCTGCAGGTGAATGGCAATGAGTGCTGTGGCAAAACGATGTTGGCGTTGATTGACCCCACCGAGTGAAGTGAGGCTTGTCTTGCGATCGCAGCGTCGCGCGTTCAACGACATTACTCGAAGGCACCGCACGCGTTGCATGCAGCAGCGACTCCCGAAGCCCGGGCCTCCATTCCGGTGGGTCTCACTCAGTCCGCTGGTGCGCTCGGCGCGCCACTGCAACGCAGCCCTCCTCCCGGCAGGCAGGGTTATCAGCGGCAACAGGTATCGCGCTGCTCGCGTATCTATCTGCTTGGGTGAGCAGATAGATACGCGTGCAACGTGTGGTGGTGCTGCCTGGGCTCTGTTCGGAAGTACAGGGATGGGGGATATGCCAGCCCAAGGCTGAAGCAGTCGCGCGACGTGCGTATCCTCCGGCGGCCGACCTGGGCTGCGAGTTGGTCATTTCCACATTGGACGCGCGCCTGCAATCGCTGTTTCTCCGGAGGGCTCAAGACACACACAAGCATGAAGGTTGTCGTTGTTGGCTCCGGCATCGGCGGCATCTCCGCCGCCTACCACCTCGTCAAGGACGGCCACGAGGTCGTGCTGCTCGAGAAGAACGAGACGCTGGGTGGCCACACCTACGACATGGAGATTGACGGCGAGATGGTGGACATCGGCTTCATGATGTTCGGCGACTCGAACCCCAACGTCAAGGCGTGGTTCAAGTCGCTGGGCCTCACGGAGGCCAATGGCACAACCAAGAAGCGCATCCCCATGAGTCTCACCGTGAGCTCCAACATCAAGGGCGACCTGCAGTTCTCGTCGCGCGCTCCGTTCCACGGCAGCGTGCTCAACCTGTTCGACATGCGCATCTGGCGTGTCCTTCGCGACATCTACCGCTTCACCATGGACCTCATGACCATGCCTGTGAAGGAGGACATCACCACTCGTGAGTGGATCGCCAAGGGCCAGTACTCGAAGGAGTTCTTCCACCACTACTTCCTCGCCTTCGTGTCGGTGCTGTGGACGGTGCCCAAGAACGACGTGCTGGACCTGCCCGTGACGCAGTTCCTGCGTGCTCTGAAGACGCACTCCAACTCGCTCTACATCCCTCTGTGGCAGGTGATCATGCGTACTCTGGGTCGTCGCTCGGACCGCCCGAAGCACCTCTGGTGGTACATCGGCTCGGCCTACATTGAGCCCTTCCTCAAGATTTTCACCGAGGAGTACAATGGCACGGTGCGCTACAACGCTGCCGTGGACCAAGTCGAGAAGGGCGGCAAGGCTGTCATCCTCGAGGGCGGCGAGCGCATTGAGTGTGACCACGTGGTGCTCGCTACCCACGCCGACGAAAGCGCGCACATGCTGCGTTGGAGCGAGAAGTCGTACCGCTCGCTCATGCGCTTCTACTTCCACAAGAGCATGATGTACGTGCACCGTGACCCCTCGCTTCTGCCCAAGTCGCACAAGGTCTGGAGCAGTTGGAACGTGTTGATCTGCAACGAGGACCAGTACATCCTGACGTACTGGATGAACCGCATCCAGCACCTGAACAGCAAGAAGGACGTCTTCGTGACCATTACCCCGTACGAGGAGTTCGACGGCCAGCGTCCCGAGGAGGACAAGACCATCTCGGCTTTCCGCTGGGACCACCCGCGTCTGCTCGCCGACTGCGTGCCGCAGGACGAGATCATCCAGGAGGAGGGTATCACGCTCTCTGGCTGCTGGCTGGGCCGTGGTTTCCACGAGGATGGCTTCGTGGCCGGTCGTCGTGCCGCTGCGATCATCCGCGACCCGAAGCACACGAAGACGGTGCTGTACGAGGACCCTGGCAACATTTCGACCCCGCCTGTCCCTCCTTTCGGCGTCCCGCTGAGCTTCCACCTCGTCGGCGCGACGGTCGTCGGCCTGATCGGCTACGGCATTGCCAAGTATCTGGAAGTCAAGTTCTAGTTGGTGTGAAGTGCGTGGATGTATTAGGTTTTGATTGGGCTCGAGTGCGCTCGGAAGTTAGTGCGTGCAGTGGGCAGGCAGATAATAGTGTTCTCCCCAAGTAGACTCCACTTTTTTCCTTTTCCTTCTGTAAGCCGCATTGCATTGCGTTGGTCTGCTTTGCTGGTAGCAAGAACCAGAGCAGGCAAGTCGCCGATGGCTTGCCCATGCCCACGCTGCAAGCGTACGCGCCCGACAGGCAAGGCAGAGCTGCCGCCGGTGCTCTCGGCACCACCGCAACCAGCTTCAACGTGTTGCCCTTTTGCTTGCACTCGCTACATGTAGCGCACCATTGACCGAAGCTCATTGCATGCGCACGAAACTTCCTCGCCAGGCTTCCAACTGCGACCCAAAAGCTCATGAAATGGTTTCCACACTTGAAGTGCTCCACTTGGTGAGGTCTTCCCGAGTCCATCCGCGTTTTGGCCTGTCCAATCCCTCGGGCTTGACTTGGTGTTTGTATGCCCCGCTCCTGTGGTTGTGGTTGGGCACTTGGCTCGGTCTCCGCTGGACGCGCGCAATGCCCACTCCGGAATCCGCTCCACTCGTCGCAAGCAATTATGAAGGTCGTTGTGGTTGGCTCCGGCATCGGCGGCATCTCCGCCGCCTACCACCTCGTCAAGGACGGCCACGAGGTCGTGCTGCTCGAGAAGAACGCGACGCTCGGCGGCCACACCTACGAGATGGAGATCGACGGCGAGATGGTGGACATCGGCTTCATGATGTTCGGCGACTCGAACCCCAACATCAAGGACTGGTTCAAGTCGCTGGGCATCACGCAGCCGGACGGCACTACCAAGAAGCGCATCCCCATGAGCCTCACGGTCACGTCGGACGTGGAGGGCGACATGCAGTTCTCGTCGCGCGCTCCGTTCCACGGCAGCGTGCTCAATCTCTTCGACCGCCGCATCTGGCGCGTGCTGATGGATATCTACAAGTTCACCATGGACCTCATGACTATGCCCGTCAAGGAGGACATCACCACGCGCGAGTGGGCGGCCAAGGGACGCTACTCCAACGAGTTCTTCCGCCATTACTTCCTCGCCTTCGTCTCCATCCTCTGGACGGTACCCAAACACGACGTGCTGGACCTGCCTGTGACTCAATTCCTGCGCTGCCTCAAGACGCACTCCAACTCCCTCTACATTCCTCTGTGGCAGGTGATTCTCGGTGCTCTTGGACGCCGTACCGACCGCCCGAAGCACCTCTGGTGGTATATCGGCTCGGCCTACATTGAGCCCTTCCTCAAGTTCTTCACGGAGGAGTACAACGGCACGGTGCGTTACAATGCTGCTGTCGACCAGGTCGAGAAGGGCGGCAAGGCTGTCATTCTACAGGGCGGTGAGCGTATCGAGTGTGACCACGTGGTGCTCGCTACCCACGCCGACGAGAGTGCCGAGATGGTCCGCTGGAGCGAGAACGCGTACCGCTCGCTGATGCGCTACCACTTCCACAAGAGCATGATGTACGTGCACCGCGACCCGATCATGCTGCCGCCCTCGAACAAGGTCTGGAGCAGCTGGAACGTCCTCATTACCAAGGACGACCAGTACGTGCTGACGTACTGGATGAACCGCATCCAGCGCCTGAACAGCAAGAAGGACGTCTTCGTCACTATCACGCCGCACGACTTCCAGGGCAAACTTCCTGCTCCTGAACAGACCATCTCAGCTTTCCGCTGGGACCACCCGCGCCTGCTCGCCGACTGCGTGCCGCAGGACGAGATCATTCAGGAGGAGGGCATCACGCTGTCTGGTGCCTGGCTGGGCCGCGGCTTTCACGAGGACGGCTTCGTGGCCGGCCGTCGTGCCGCTGCGATCATCCGCGACCCGAAGCACAAACGGACAGTGCTGTACGAGGACCCTGGCAACATCGCGACCCCGCCTGTCCCTCCTTTCGGTATTCCGCTGAGCATCCACGTGGTTGGAGTGACCATCGTTGGTCTGTTGGGCTACGGAGTCGCGAAGCTTCTGGAGAAGAAATAGAGCATGATATTGAGACGCGCTGTCGAGAGTCTTGTCAAGCATCCACGGAGTCAGTGCGGGCAGCATAGATACCATCAGGCTCTCAGCAGTAATGCGAAAGGAACTTCATTGAAAACTCAAATGCTTCAGGCTGCTTTGCTCTTCCAGTCAAACTAACGCCCGCTGTGGGGCTCAACACAGCGAAAAATCAGCAATGAGCGACAGGTGGTCGGTCGCTCGAATGCTCAGGCCGATCATTTTCACGTCCGGCAGACTGGCACAGTGACAACTGCACCGCTCCAAACGTATTGCACATGACATATATAATGTCCTCCGTGCAGTCCGTTGATGACTGGGAAGTTTGGACCAGGGCTAGATATCCCACGTACCAAGGCAATCACTGCAATGTTCGCACGGTGCACATTCGTCGGGGCTGCTGGAGCTGGGAGAGGTCCAAGAGCCGCAAGAAGTGCAGGAATTCCAGCCGCAAAGTCTCCCAGCGGCGCAAAGTGGTGGATGATGCTGTTGGCTTCGTCCTGGACGTCGATACCGAGCGCATTAGGAGGGCAGATGCTCGTGCGTCGTATCGCGAGCGGCGGCATAAAATATGCTTGGACCAATGGGTCTACCTCTCCAAGTGAAGAAGCCCAGCCTTCGTACACATTCCACGCTTCCGAACGCACGCCTTCAATACGCAGAATGCGCAAATCCTCTCCTTCCACGTCTTCCATCTTGGCGCCTGCAGCCGTCATTGCGGTGATCACGTTCTTGGGTATCTTGCAAGCAGGTACAATTGGTTTGGAGGGTTCGCGCACAGCTGAGACCGGCTCTTGTAGGTCATCCTTACGCGCCATGATGCTCTTCTTCTTCGACTTCGGCGCCACGGTGAAAGATGAAGAATGAGAGACACAGAATTTTGACATGCAGCAGATTATTTCTTGGAGAAAGACAAGAAAGTGTCCTCCCTTGGTTATTAGAGTTCATTTTCAGAGATGGAAACAGTAACACAATATACCTTACCAACAACAAAAAAGTGTCCTCCCTTTCCCATAATTTAGGAGTTAGTGCGCGCACACCATTGGTTATCAACAACAATGCGTAATGAACTTCCATCGAGTTGCTTTCAAAAGCACTCCTAGGGGCTGAGCTCACTCAACACAGCGAAAAATCAGCGATGAGCGACAGGTGATCACTCGAATGCTCTGTAGTAGGCAGCTCGTCATTCGAGAAGAGCAACCCGGCAGGAGCCATCTCCACAACGCCATGGCAGTGCAGCGAGTTCCGAGTGAACCAAATGTAGTCAACCGTGCCTTTCGAGCCGCTGTGAAACGTCGTGAACTTCGGCTCGCCAGTGCACCCGTGGTCGGGTGACTGTGCATACGCACTGGCGAAGTCAAGCTGCAATAGCAAGCAATAACACAATGCCACAATGTTTATATGAGTTCGCAAGGACTCCTCAACCCGGTATGCCATAACTTAAAAAGCTCACCTCGTGCGAGAACACGGCAGTATGGCGCTTGAAGTCACGGAAATCAGTCCGTTGAGCTTTGGCGCTGTTGAACTTCCCATGCGCAGTACCGTTCCCGTGGTGGCGAGAGCGATCATTTTCATTAATCCGAGCAGCTTTCTATTCGGTAACAAAACAGCACACCGTTAGTATCTTTGTCTCCTCGGCACCCAAGCGCTCCACAAGGGAACAACGCACCTTGAGCGCGTAGGTATTCAGAGTTTGACCAGACAAGATATAGCGACTAAGACCGGCCACATCGAGCTCTCCCGAGGACAGAAAGTGGTAAAGCGGACTGTGTGGCGCCAGATTAAAGTCCCCAGAGAGAAGAACAGGCAGCATCGGACTATGCTGCTTCCGCATCGCCGTCAGATAAGTCAACAGCATGTCTAACTGAGCGAGCTTCTTCTCACCACGCTGCGAGTGGAGAAAATCAAACAGAAGCACGAGTCAGCGCGAACGATCAAACAGTACAAGCTCACAGTTGCCAGGATACGAACGTTTGGATTGAACAGAATGTGCGTGTTTGCGACGATGAAGCGAGCCGGAGTCGACTCATTCCCGCTGGATTTGGCCTCTATCACCGCTGTCAGAGCAATATTATGGCGGTCCAGAACTGGGTGATCTGGGATGAAGAACTCGGTCGGGTTCGACTCCACAATGCGGAACATGCTCTTCTTCACGAAGATAGCGCAGCCATCGTGCGTCGTGTCCCCGGTTCTGTCAGCAGCAGTAGCAGCACACGACGTCAGACGCTGCATCCAAGAGCCCATACTTCTTCCCTGCAAACCTTCTCTTGTAGACACCAACGAAGCCCGCCTTCGTCATCTTCGGCTCGAAGAAATCCTCGAAGTGGTCCACCTCCTGCAGACTCACCACGTGCGGCGACCAGCGCAGGATCTCCTTCATCAGGCGCTCGCGACGGTACTCCCAGCTGCAAGGTGATCCCAAGAAGTCAGCTCGATAAATTAAACACGAGGCTCCCTCTGTTCAACGCACTCGTATTTTTCGTGGCGCTTGGACTCGTCAATCTCACGGTCGTTGATCACCAAATAGTCTGCAGCAAGGACACAGCTTGAGTATAATGTACACTACATTCACTCCTGTCGTGCTATTATACACTAGATCACAGCATATTTCTACCTGCCAGTACATTGAATGACATGAAGCGGAAGGTGGAGACGGGGACATGCACCGCTGGGTCCTCCGCGCTTCGAGGCGGTGCATACTGCGTCCACGGGCGCGGAAACGGCCGCGGTTTGCGCGTGGTACGCTGGCGCTTTTCCTCCACCTGCATGTCATCAGCACGCGGACGCCTCGCGCGCTGATCCTTGGCCTTGCGCCGCGGAGTTTTCGCTTTCGTCTGCTCCATCAGAAAGTGATGCCAATTGCCCTGGACATGTGTCCATGTTCTCCAATTTGGTGTGACGTACCCAATTATGTGTGGGCACCCCACTATTCATCCGTCAGTCGCGAATTTTGAGTCGAGGAAGCAAGTATGAACGCGCCGAGCCGTAGCGACTCGTACCTGCTGCCCGAGGGTGCCCAGAAGGTGACGTACGAGAAGGACACCAAGATCTCCAACGCCGGCAAGTTCACCATCCTGCGTGAGGACCACACCATGGGCAACCTCATCCGCATGTGCGTTCAGCCTTGTTTAAACCCCATCGAACCAGAGACTGAAGAGATATTTAACCAATTATTAAATGTTTTATTGCAGGCAACTGCTGCGCGACCCGAACGTGACGTTCAGCGGGTACCGCCACCCGCACCCGCTCATCCACGACATCATCGTGCGCGTGCAGACCAACGACGCGTCGTCGCCCGTGGAGGCGCTGGCCAACTCGCTGGACGACCTGAGCACGGAGTTTGACGAGATCGCACAGAAGTTCCGCCGTCTCACAGGCAACTCGAAGGACCCCAGCTCCTTCAGTTAGGCTTGGTATCTCTTGGCTGGCAGCAGAGAGCTGCTTAGGCTCGAGGTCAGCTAGACAGACACATGACCGAGTACTTTAACGGCGAACTGCATACATCCACGCAGCTTTTTCGTTCACGGTGTATTTTATCACTATAGGTCACTCTTCAAAGCGCAACTCAAGACGACCCGTCTCGGGGTTCGTATGCAGGAGTAGCGACATCATGATGGCCTCCAGGTGCATCTGCTGCTCGATGAACGTCTCGACGGCGAACTCGCGGAGTAACTCGCGACTTTCAGGGTATTCTACTCGCCACTGTATCCCGTCGTGTGGGTCCCACACGTCAAACACCACCGCCTTAGCGAGAGGAAGCACCTCGGCACGTACGTGGCAATACACTGCGCCCGAGTCGCCGTCGTTTTCGTCTTCGGCCTCCTCGTTTGAAATGCGCAGCACAGGCGACACAGCGCGGAATATGCAGCGATCTAGGCTGACATCGAACGCTGTGGTATCGCCACTAACGAGGACAATGGCGCATCTCGCGCACAGAGCCTTGATCAAAGGTGGCCACGGGGCATCACGACCCAGTCGATGAATCTCGTTACTTGCAGAAGTCAACGTACGCTGGAGCTCCTCGCGCTTTTTCTTACTGGATGATGCTTTTGTCTTGGACGCTTTTCCCTTGGACGGTCCAGGTGGCTTCTCCTTCATCTTGAACAACTCATGGCGAGTTATCGCTATTTGCTCACGCAGCTCAACGAGTCGCTTTGCTGTATCTGATGTTGCTGGAGCGAGTTCCGGAATCAGTTGTTGCAGCTCATGACAGGATTTTGTAAGTGCGAGCCACTCCAGCTTCGAGAAGACAAAGCTGGTGCACCGTGAACAAGTTCCAGGATCGTACAGCTCAAGAGAAAACAATCGACAATCCACATCCACTGCGTCCAAATCGTCATAGATCTCAGGTTCTAAAGTAAAAAGCGAGTGTCGAAGACGCTTTCCCGATACTCGACAACTCCCTGACGACAAGAGAGTTCGACCAGGCTGCATGTGTGTCTTTGCAAGCCACGTGCGCTGTCCTGCTGGATGCCGTGGGTTTAAAGACACGTCTGGGCTCAATGCAGCTGCCACGCTCTGCATCACCTCGTCGCGTATTCGCTTCCGAGCTCGATCCGCTCGACGTTGGGCGCGCTCACTTGAAGCTTTCTCCTTCTCACTTACAGCCTGCAACTGCTGGGTGAGTTCTGTAAGCTGCTTGTTTACAGTCTTCATCTCACCTTTTAGTGCTTGCCGTGCTATCTTGTGAGCTCGTCGCTCTTCGTGTAAACGCTTCTGGTCGATATTCGCCCCACTCGCCCCTCCTGACGCATCGATCTCCTCGATGCGGATCTTTAATGTTTGATCCTTTTCATTCATCTCGGCACGCTTGACCTCAATCTCTGCTATTCTCCTTTGCAGATCGACGCGATCAGCCTCCGCGTCGATGCGGAGACGAAGCTGGGCCATTTCTAGTTCGAGCTGCAGAGAACGCTGACTGTCTCGCAGCATTTTGTTAAACAGTTCGTCTTGCTTCCACTCCTCCGTCATCACTGGGCTAAGTGACGGTAGTGCGCTCATCCCCGGACCTTTCCGTCCTCCATTTATCGCCAGCATCATCCGCGCGTTCGATCTGCTGTCCTCGCGTCCATAAAGCCGAAGCTGCGGTATCAATCCTCGCGCCACCGCCAAAGTTTGCTCAGGACTGAAGCCACTGCGAGGATACGGATACAATTTCACGAGTGACGCAGCTTCCAGCAACCCGACAATGAGTCGGTAGGTTGATGACGAGCTTGGGTTGTACGCGGTGATGACCAAGTTGCGGGCTTGAGAAGGAAAATGGTACACTGATAAGTAAAATGGGCGACCGCGAAGCTTAATCGGTTGGCAGAGCACTCGATGCCGCGCTCGACGTGGTTTGGCCAGCAGTGCTGCCAAATCTTCAAGCCGACGGGCTTCTTCCTGTCGCAAGCGTTCTTCTCGCTCTTGTCTTCGGAGTGCCGACTCATTGAGCTGAAGTTGCGGTGAAATTCGCAACACTGGCAGCTCGCACTTCCGGGGTCTCCCTGTTTCTTCACGGTTTTCTTTGGGGTATCGAAAGCTGTTAGCAGCGTCGCTCGAGTCTTCGGGGTACTCAAAGTAAAGCAACGCAATAAGCTGACGCATCAACTCTTGCTTTTTGCCTGGAGCTAACAGCGCCTCCCGTTCGGGATCGTCTCCTCCAGCGCGGAAAACCCACTCAATATCCTGCAGCGTCACCTTTAAAGAGTATGTGCGACTTGTTGCTGGCTCGTACGCTTCCACTCGCAAGCATCGCTTCTTGTCCTTACCAGTCAAACCAGCTCCATACAACCGCCCGTAGATGCCTTCGCCAAATATTGAAACCACGCAGTAGCTACGCGAGATCAACGTTCCCTGTGCACGTAAAAGCACTCGTTGAGGTCGTTTGGCAGAACTTGTTGGACTATCAGGTGTAAGAGAGCCAAGCCGTAGCTGAACGTGAAAGCGGTAACTTTCGTTTCTTGCCCATTTGCCTCGATTGTTTGTGCCTGGGGGCTTCGTCATGCTCCATCGTGTTGTTTGAAGATGTAAGCCTTCCAGCAAAGTTGGCATTTCGTCCTGCAACCAACGCTTGTCTCGATCACGAACAGGCTCACGCCACAACTCAGCAGACAGCATCTCGTACCCGCGATGTTGTAGTGAATGACATGGCATCAGCGCGATTTCGTCGCCACCCGTACATTTCTTGGGTATTACTGCGAGCTGCAGAACATTTATGGGGAGATTTGGCTCGATGCTCTCCTGAAGTCGAACAAGCTGCTCCAAAGCAACGGTAGGGCAACCATTAGAGGCGAAAACGAGTCGTGGTCGCTGTAGTATTTGCGCTTCTAACGGAGGCAACGGCGATGCAATACTGGTTACTCCCAAAATTTCATCTGAGTGAGGCCGCGATAGGGGAGAACGAGCAGCTTCACGCTCGGCAATGTCATGAATAAAGTTGTCGAGCCTTTCGAAGCTTCCGGTGTTATGTCGACCTGGTGATACGGAAGCTGGTAGTGGCGTGAGTAGAACTCCAGTCGACGAGTGTTTTCGCTGCTTGTGCCGCTGCTGCTTCGGTGATGCTGGCGGCGCCTTCTTCCAGAACTTCCACTGCCACCGGGTCACACTCGCAGCAGCCGCCTCCCTCACTGAATGGGGCGTACTGGGTGTGCCAGTCAAGGGGCTGTTGTTGTCGAGATCATCGTCGATCTCACTGCGCTCAAGAAGAAGCTGGGGCAACTCACTAAACGCCTGTTTTGGTGAGAACGGCAAGTTCATCGCCCATGCGTGGAGCCACGAGTTTCTCCGTGTCGAAACGGTGCATGGTTCTCCAGGTGAATACAATATATTTAGGAAGAATGGAGCTAGAATAGCCGATAGACTAAAGTTTGGAAGACGAAGAGCGGAGGTGGCATGATGGCGTGGCTTGCTCGGTTGAATTCTTGGCGAGGCAGCCGTAGACGTAAGCTTCTTTGCTAGGAAGTGCGGCACATCGCGCTCCGTTGGGAAGCCCTTGCTGCGCGTGCGGACAGAGGCCCTGATGGTTCCGGTCGCTGCAGACCGACCCGGCGTCGAGCACGCAGAAGCGCTGGCCGATGTCGTGCACCAGCACGCGCGAGCCGTTGTTCTCGAGGCAGACATCGCTGTGGACTTGTAAGACCGCCGGTGCCTGCGTGGTGGCGTCCGG
>JAABLK010000513.1:0-24578 GCA_012295415.1 Phytophthora chlamydospora | reverse complement strand
GATTGACCGATGATGTCACGGATACGAAGCTCGATGTCACCGCTGGAACACGTTGCCAAAAGGCTTCCGTGACGGTGGCGCCCAGCAAACGCACCTCAAGCTCTACCAACATTCCACACCGCGGTGACTACAAGACAAGAGAGTGCTGTATTTCAATACGGAGCCTTCAGTTGAGGCGACGGACCCCGGGCTCTTACGATGGCACGTTGGCACTTCGCATCACCTCCACGAGAATGTCGGCGATTCCGTCCAGGTGCTGCAGGAGGCACCCGTGCCCGGCGTCCTCGTAAAGCACGAGCTTGGTGTGGTCACTTGCAAGCACTTTGTTAAAGTGAAGCGCGTGCGAAACGTTGATGCATCGGTCGAGCTTCGCGCCGATGATGAGGATCGGGAAGCCTCGGTCGCGGATCTGGCGCAACTTCTTGTCCGACACGCGATGGAGCATCGCAGCTGCACTCTGGCCAAGTGCACCACACGATCCTAGGGCTCCCATGGCGCAGACCATCTCCTTGTGGTACTTGAAGAGCAACTCGCGCATGGTGCCATCGCCTCCATTCTTGCTGCTCAGGAACGGCTCCGGGTACAGGAAAGCCAGGATGGCGTTCGTAACCTTGGTGGGGTCGGAGGAAACCATGGTCGTGAACATGGAGGGATACGCCGAGGCATCCGGCAGGAACGACCCCGAGCTGGTTGCCATGAGCGACAGTGACTGCACTCGGTGCGGAGCTGCCAGCGCGATTTCCTGCGAGATCATGCCACCCAAGCTCGCTCCAGCGATGTGGGCGGTCTCCCAGCCGATGGCATCCAGCAGTGCCAACGTGTCTTGAGCCATAGTCGACGTTGAATAGACCCCGACTGGAGCGTCCGAGTCGCCAACCCCGCGGTTATCCGCCGTGAGAACCTTCAGAGTCTCGTCAGGGAACTTCTGCTGCCATTGCGACAGCAGTGCATCGACCAGTGGTGCCCAGTCTTCCTTCCGAGAGCTGTGGCCAGCGATCAGCACCAACCGGGTCTCGGCTTCGGGACTGGTACTTCTTCCGTTCACCTCTTGGACGAGGTACCCCATCGTGATCCCTGTGGCCACCTTGACCTTCTTCACAGTCTCAGGAGTGTACGCCCGGGACGCCGCGTACTTGGACGCCATGTGCTGCTCCAACCCAGACATCGTGAGGAATGTTGACTTGTACAGACTTGATCCAAACGAGGAATGAATGCTCTTGAAAAAAAGAGACGCAGACGGACATCAGGCATCGTCCTGCCAGCAGCTTGAAGTCACAGTTTGTATTGTCCACTTCTGCTTCGAGTTGGCTGTCTACATGTACGACATTTCACGTAGAGCAGCTCGGCAAATACGGGAATGTCCTCGTTCAGTACGTTTACATCAAAGGCGGCGGCGACGCTAGCCTCATGGTCTCGATCACCTCGTCGGCGATCTCGTCGGCGTATTGGCAAATTGCGCCGTGGCCGCCCGTATCGAAGAAGAGCGTGCGCACATGGTCGCCACGAAGGTGCTCCCTGAGCACCATGGACTCCTCCGGAGGGATGACGTCGTCCAGCATGGCGCTGACGATCAGAACGGGGAAGCCGGCGTCGTTCATGTTCCGAAGCCTCTCGTCCGACACGAAGTGCGTCTGCACGGCGGCCGTCTGGCCCATGACGCCGCCGAGACTGGGCTCGGGCCACCTCTTGAGCTGCAGCTCGTACATGCGCGCGATGGCGGAGCGCACGCTCTCGCCCGTCTCCGCTATCCTGGTCTTGGTGATGTACTCCTGCGGGAAGAGCGTGTCCACCATGTTGTTGGCCTTGGCCGGCACTGTGAGCGAGAAGGTCTTGCGCACCATGAGCCCCAGCGACCGACCGCTGGCCTTGTATCTGTCTCGGCTGGTGGACACGAGTGTGAGCGAGCGCACTCGCCGGAGATCGAGCAGCGCTAACTCCTGGGCGATCATCCCGCCCATGCTGCAGCAACGTCAAACAGTCAGATCAGGACGAAAGACCAAGCACCAAAGCCTCCGAGCTGCTCACCTGCCACCGACGATGTGAGCGGACCGCCAGCCAATGTGGTCCATTAAGGCGAGAATGTCCTCCGCCATGGTGCGCGTCGAGTACATGCCAAACGGTGCGTCTGTCCCGCCGAAGCCGCGGTTGTCCATGACTAGGATGCTGAGCCCCACGCCGCGCTGCTTCTGGTTCCACTGGGGTAGCAGCGAGTCGATGAAGTGCGCCCACGTGTCCTTGGGCTGCATGAAGCCGGCCACGAGTACCAGCTGCTCCACCCCCACAGCGGCGTTCATTGGCGGGCGGTGCAGCACGGCGTAACTCACTTGAATCCCTGTCGAGATGAACGCTTCCTGGGCCACCCCCTCACCGAAATACTTGGGCGCGGCATACAGCGCCTCCACCTGCCGCTGCGTGTGGATGCCAAGCGCGGAGACCACCTCGGGCTCGAACGCCATGGCGGAAGGACGTAGCGTGTTGCCCTTCGGTCAAATTTGAACTGACTGCACAAACACCAGTAACGCGTGTCCAGGACCGTCTATGCCATCGCTACGAGGTCTGGAGCTCTCGCTGATAACGTTGGCAAGAGCACTTGAACATGTATTGGTGGCAACTCAACTCATAGCTTGGCGCGCGTGATGGTTCGAGCGAGTCCGTCGGCGATCTCGTCCGCGAACTGGAAGAAGGCGCCGTGGCCGCCCGTCTCGAAGAAGAGCGTCTCCACGTGGTCGCCCGTGAGTCGCTCGATCAGCGCCACCGAGTTCTCGGGCGGGATCAGGATGTCCTGCTTGCTGCCGATGATGAGGATAGGGAAGCCCGCCTTGGCCACCTGCGCCAGACGCGCGTCCGACACGAAATGCGTCAGGCACGCCACGCCCTGCGCCACCAGCGCGTAGAGCGGCGGGAACCCGTTGGCGGACTGTGGCGTGGCGTGGTATTTCGTGAGCACGTCCTGCACCTTGAGGTCGGCGCGGCCGTGGATGGGCTTGTCGAGGATCGAGCTCGGGTACAGCAGTTCCATGACGCAGCGCATGGAACCTCCCAGTACCGAGCCCAGGAAAGGCTTCCACATCCGCGGGCGCGGCAAGTATGCGCCTCGTGTAGTGACCAAGAGCGTCAGCGACCGCACGCGCTCCGGCACTGTCGCAGCGAGCTCAATGGCGATCATGCCGCCCATGCTGCAGAGCACGGCAAGGCATTCAGTACCAAGCTTTCCAGAACGAAATCAATGATGGTTCCAACACTACCTGCCGCCAATGAAGTGCGCCGAGTCCCAGCCAACATGATCGAGCAAGCCGAGCGTGTCCTGGGCCATGAGGCTCGTCGTGTAGCGTGCAAAGGGCGCGTCGCTGCCGCCCGCTCCGCGGTTGTCGAAGCTGAGGATCTTGAGTTTCTTGCCCTGCACCTTGGCGTCCCACTTATCCAGCAGCAGGTCGATGATCGGCGCCCAGCCCTCCTTGGTCATCATGAAGCCGTTGATCATCACGAGCCGCTCCTCCGGGAGGTCTTCAGTCTCGGGCTCGTCGGCGCTGCTCTCGATGGCGAACTCCACGGTAAGGCCCGAGGGCAGCGTCGCCCGCTGCACGCGGTCCTTGGGGAAGTGCTTGGGCGCCGACCGCAGCGCGGCGATGTGGCGCTCGGAGCTGATGCCCAGCCCCGGGAACGTCGGGACCTCCTCGATCTTCATGGCAAGAAGACTCTTCCTGATCTGGGGTCGCGATGGACGCGCGCCATAAAACGTGATAGAGTGTACCTGTACCGAGTTGAACAGGGATTGTGGCTGGTGGTTGTACATTTGACAGTTTGCGTGTATTATATACAAATAGACCTTAGTTACACGAAGCTTAAAGGTTTTGATAGTTTACTTGTAGTATTGTGAAACTGCAAGAGCGGACACAACAAATTGTTTACGTCAAACCACCGTTTTTTAAACCGGTAAAGACAATCACTCCGGTTCCCGCCAAAACGAGCTATCGAGTGCGCGCGCCCAGGACCCGCTCGAGGCAGGTTCAACATGGACGCCGAGGACTTCGTCGCGGACTCGGACGAGGAGGAGCAGGAGATGGCCGATGCGCTGGAGCTGGTTGAGCAGCAGCGCGTGCGGCTGCTGCTGGACGCGAAGAATACAGCTGCACTCGAGACTCGGGCGGTGGTGACACCAGAGACCGCACTGACAGTTGGAAAGCAGCCTGACGCCCAAATAGAAGCAGTTGAAGAAGAGGGATGTGTTGAAGACGTCTCTGTTTCTGTGCAGGCCCGTCCGGGGGCTGCTTCATCTTCCACGTGTCCCACAACGCAGCGATGAAGCTGGTTCTTGTTCGACACCTAATCGAGAGCCTGTCGCGTCTGCATATGGACTCCGCAGTGGAGTGGAGCTGAATATTAGTAAACCGGGAGATCGCTGCGATGAACGCTTCTTCTCCCGTACAGGACATCATGCACACCATAACCGGATCGATCGGGTCTTCAGGATCGGCTTCTAGTTGAATCTCGGCTGCTGGCGGCTCGGCTTCTTGATGGACTCCAGGCTCGGGTTCTTGCACAGGGTGAACGTCTGTTACTTCTGGACTGGGCAGCTCGGCTCGGCTTCCATTATACATCTTAACAACTGCCAGCATCTGGTCCCTCGCCAGCAGCACCTGCGACGATGCGTAGGAAAACAGCTCGATCTTCGACTTATCCAGGGCATCTGTGAATTGAAAACCAAGCTTTAGCCGCTGCAGCCTACGCAGATACTCCTTCTCCGCCTCCTCCACTATCGACTGGCCAAAGAGCGCCACGAAGCGAACGCGAGGCTTCCGGCCCTTCTGTTTCACGTAGAAGCCCTGATTGCTTTTGCTGCACTGTTCGGTAACTCTCTCACGCACACGATATTCGTCCGACATGCCTGCCTTGGCCACCACTAGCTGAGCACTACCGTTTTCTGTGTAATCATTTTCTCTCCCCCTTCAACATGGTAAACACCGCAGCTTGCATCCGGGATCCAATCGTAGGTGTCGCCTTTGACACCGCGGCTCTTCTCGGGCGGTGCATAGATAATCGGGTCGTCGTCATCCACAGGAAAAAGAGGTACGTCCTCCAATGGGCTCTGCTGCAGCCGCGCTGCATTCCACAGTTCGATGTACGCCGTAGGCTTCGCATTAGCGACGCAGTCGCGCAGGCGCACCATGGCGTCCAGCTTGGGCCGACTGGAGAACGCCTCGTACGCAATGATCTCCGTATCCCGGCCTTGTAGTCTACGAACTAGAGCGAGTACACGAGGGGTCTCCGTGAGAATTGCATAGTCTTCCGAGGACAGACGTTGGACGTCGTTCCCGCCCGAGCGGTATCTGCCGCCGAAGAAGTCGTCCACGACGCTGCCTAGCGTCGCCCGGTGATCCTTTCTGTGCACCAGGTCCTTCATGCAGGACAGGGAGACCTCGGTGACGCCGTCCCGGAAGCACAGCTTCGTCCACGGTACCGCGCGCTCCAGGATTCTCAGGGTGGCCTTCGTCGGCCATTTGTCGGACGCTCACAAACACGGAACTTCATTCGCAGAGCTTCAATGTCGGACCACTCAAAGAACTTTGCACGCAAAGAACTTCGTGGCGTTTTAGCAATATAATGTCGCTCTTTAGAAATAGGAAGTGCCCCCAAACAAAATTGCATGTTTCTAAATGGTTAAAAAAACACAAAAAACGGTTTCAATAAAACAAACGTCATCAAGCAGGACGCGCGTCATCATGACACTTTTAAAATTGGAAAAGTTTTCATTTTTTAAAAGTTGACGTCATAAAACAAGGTGCGCATTTTTATGCAACGTTAAAAAAAACCGTTTTTTTAAAGTGTCATGATGACGCGCACGCGCTTTGATGACGGTTGATTTATTGAAACCGTTTTTGGTGGGCGCGCGCCCCAAAACGTTAGAAACGGCGGTTTCTAAGAGATGGTCCCGCGGGCGCGTGTCCAGAAGTCGCTGATAACGAGCACTTGAACATGTATAGGTGGCAACTCAACTCATAGCTTGGCGCGCGTGATGGTTCGAGCGAGTCCGTCGGCGATCTCGTCCGCGAACTGGAAGAAGGCGCCGTGGCCGCCCGTCTCGAAGAAGAGCGTCTCCACGTGGTCGCCCGTGAGTCGCTCGATCAGCGCCACCGAGTTCTCGGGCGGGATCAGGATGTCCTGCTTGCTGCCGATGATGAGGATAGGGAAGCCCGCCTTGGCCACCTGCGCCAGACGCGCGTCCGACACGAAATGCGTCAGGCACGCCACGCCCTGCGCCACCAGCGCGTAGAGCGGCGGGAACCCGTTGGCGGACTGTGGCGTGGCGTGGTATTTCGTGAGCACGTCCTGCACCTTGAGGTCGGCGCGGCCGTGGATGGGCTTGTCGAGGATCGAGCTCGGGTACAGCAGTTCCATGACGCAGCGCATGGAACCTCCCAGTACCGAGCCCAGGAAAGGCTTCCACATCCGCGGGCGCGGCAAGTATGCGCCTCGTGTAGTGACCAAGAGCGTCAGCGACCGCACGCGCTCCGGCACTGTCGCAGCGAGCTCAATGGCGATCATGCCGCCCATGCTGCAGAGCACGGCAAGGCATTCAGTACCAAGCTTTCCAGAACGAAATCAATGATGGTTCCAACACTACCTGCCGCCAATGAAGTGCGCCGAGTCCCAGCCAACATGATCGAGCAAGCCGAGCGTGTCCTGGGCCATGAGGCTCGTCGTGTAGCGTGCAAAGGGCGCGTCGCTGCCGCCCGCTCCGCGGTTGTCGAAGCTGAGGATCTTGAGTTTCTTGCCCTGCACCTTGGCGTCCCACTTATCCAGCAGCAGGTCGATGATCGGCGCCCAGCCCTCCTTGGTCATCATGAAGCCGTTGATCATCACGAGCCGCTCCTCCGGGAGGTCTTCAGTCTCGGGCTCGTCGGCGCTGCTCTCGATGGCGAACTCCACGGTAAGGCCCGAGGGCAGCGTCGCCCGCTGCACGCGGTCCTTGGGGAAGTGCTTGGGCGCCGACCGCAGCGCGGCGATGTGGCGCTCGGAGCTGATGCCCAGCCCCGGGAACGTCGGGACCTCCTCGATCTTCATGGCAAGAAGACTCTTCCTGATCTGGGGTCGCGATGGACGCGCGCCATAAAACGTGATAGAGTGTACCTGTACCGAGTTGAACAGGGATTGTGGCTGGTGGTTGTACATTTGACAGTTTGCGTGTATTATATACAAATAGACCTTAGTTACACGAAGCTTAAAGGTTTTGATAGTTTACTTGTAGTATTGTGAAACTGCAAGAGCGGACACAACAAATTGTTTACGTCAAACCACCGTTTTTTAAACCGGTAAAGACAATCACTCCGGTTCCCGCCAAAACGAGCTATCGAGTGCGCGCGCCCAGGACCCGCTCGAGGCAGGTTCAACATGGACGCCGAGGACTTCGTCGCGGACTCGGACGAGGAGGAGCAGGAGATGGCCGATGCGCTGGAGCTGGTTGAGCAGCAGCGCGTGCGGCTGCTGCTGGACGCGAAGAATACAGCTGCACTCGAGACTCGGGCGGTGGTGACACCAGAGACCGCACTGACAGTTGGAAAGCAGCCTGACACCCAAATAGAAGCAGTTGAAGAGCTCGAAGCGGTTGAAGAGAAGGGATCTGTTGAAGAGCAGGAAGAACACGTGGAGGAGGACACTGTTGAAGAACAAGAAGGCATTGAAGAGCTCGTTAATGCCCAAGAACACGCAGTTGGAGAGCCAGAAGACGATTACACAGTTGGAGAGCATGAAGAAGACGACCACTCAGTTGGCGAGCAAGAATATTCAGAGGAGGAAGAATACACAGATGAAGAGGAGAATGAGACAATTGAAGAGCAGAACCAGCAGGAGGAGGACGGCATGCTGGAGGTGGGGACTACGGTGGAAGTGGACCCCCGCACGTGGCCTGGCATCAACAAGCTGGGCGGCTCAGGACGAGTCGTCCGCGTCCATGTGGAGAAAGGAGAGGTCGGTGAAGAGCAGGTCTTCTACGACGTCCGCTACTCCGTGATGGGCGGCTTCGAGAGGCACATTGCGAGTGAATATGTGCACTCGTCGAAGATCCTGGAGCAGCAATCCAACCGGAAACCGAGACCAAGAGACTACTACCACGGTAAGTTTGCAGATATGAGTGGGTTTGTGGAGGATACTCACTCACTTTGTTTTACGTTGATTTGTGCTGCCAAGATGATTTCATTAATCAACCGCATCTAAGGAAGATAAAGGAGAGGGAGAAAAAGCGCAAGCAGATGATAGCTCACCCGGAGCTGGTCGAGGCGCATGCTCCACATAGACGAAAGCGGAAGCGTCCTCGTCCGCACGAGAGTGAAAGTGCGCACGAGAAGGCGGAAGACAAGTCCTCAAGCAACAAAAGAGAGCCACGAAAGAAGCGTAAAGTATTCAAGATCGACGAAGAAATGTTTGTGCTCGTGGAAGGTGGTAGCAGCTCGCTTGAAGTGTCAAGCCGACCGCAGAGTGGCAGTGAAAATGCTGCCAGGGCCTTGCCCGTCGTGGAGCAAAGTCCTCAAGTGAAGCAACCTGCCGCCAGCAAGCGCCGAAGGCACCGAATAGTGGAAAGCAGTGACGAAGAAAGCAGTGACGACGGTGAGAACGGCGACAAGACTTCTGCTAGCCCAGAACAGTCGGAACAATCTGTGGAAGCGGAGCCAAGCGTATCGCCGGTCAGTGCATGTGGCGCACCAGTCGAGGGGGCAAGCAAACACGGAGTTTCGCCTCATGGACGCAAAAGGAAGCACAAGAAAAATCGGCGGCTCTACGTCGGTGGATACGAGCAAGATGTAGATAATCGGGATGCAGGGTTCATCCAACCCGAAGGAAACCCGGATGAACTCCCCGAAGATGTCGTGCGTGAAGTTGGCGTGCATTTGGCTACAACGAAGCACGGACTAATGGAGCAACTTGAAGCCACATTTGCCCAGCAGCAGAAAAATATGGTCAGCTTCCACGCGGAACAGAATGCCGTGAACCAGAAAATGAAGGACTTAGCTGGAATGCCCTTGAGCGATCTGCAAGAGCTTGATCGTAAGGTAAGACTAGCGATTGCGGTTTGGTAGTTGTGCCCATAGAAATGAAGGAAACTAATTCTCACTTTTGCATTGAGTGCAGGTATCTGATCTGAGCAACAATTTCTTGAAGAAGACCATGGTTAACGCCGGAGAAGATGTGATGGACAAGATCATCAACACACTGGAGAAGAAACGTGGCAAGCTGGTACGTCGCGTCGGACTGGTCCCCAATACAATATTTCTACCACTAACAGGCTAAGTATTGCTGTTTCCTTAGCCTGAACTATTAGAACAGTCTATCGGCAGATGGCAGGATGAGCTGAAGGAGTGCTCTCGATGGGTCCGAAATGCCACGGTTGCTGTGGAAGACGCGTTTGTGAGGCGTGAAGAGGAGATCCCAAGTACAGCCCAGGCGGAATACTCGTCTGACTCAAGCTACTCCGCTGAAGATTTTGTCGCTAGCTCCTTTCAGACTGAAACAGTCGATATTGACCCAGCTTTCGAAGAACCTGATTTCTCGTACAACTACGAGCCAAAAGCTACTCATGACACGGGACGCCGGAATCGACAATCTGGCTCAGTTTTGAAATTCAAGCCACGTCACCCAAAGATACTGACGGCAATGAAACCAAAGCCTCGAAAAAAAGTGGTCTCAGCCTCAACAATGGACGACTTTATCACGCGAAAAGGATCTGGCAACAGCTTCAGCTCAAATCTGCGACTAGCTGGGAGGCAGAAGAAGATCCTTTTATCAGACCCTATCTGGAACTGGGTCAAACTTGCCCGCAAGAAACAACAGCGTGCTGGTGGAACCGAAGACCGACTAACTGTGCCATCATCGTTGCAGTTTTCAAGTGGATTTGGAAGCTCGCACAGCATTCATCAGCCACACTCGAATAAGGCGTCAAACTCCGGCGATGATAGCGTATTTGTTCAAGCACAGCGGATGCACCTTCGTGATAAAAGGTTTCGTGCACAGTCAATGCAGCATCGGTCACGTGAATCAGGTCTCGTGCTTTCGGCTTCACAAGCTCCGCGTGGTCAACAAATCTTCCCTGGTGGCATATCTTTTGATGAAATTACCCCGGAAAGGAGAATACGGCCAACAAAAGCTGTCAACCCGACCATCCACCCGAGCAGTTCCAAACAGCAGCAAACAAACTGGGCAGATATTTTCGAGGTTGTATCTAATGATCCGAACGTGTCGATCGATGGAGATACCATTTCACGCCAAAGACAAGAAGCGCTTCTGGCATTTGGCCACCCGATAAGTGGTCCATGTGCTCCGCGTCATTTGTTCAACGAAGAAAATTTTGAGCTCGAAGACTGCGACAGCTTTCGAGATATCGTGACTGGCCGAGTTGCTCGCTTGCGCCAGCGTCTGAACGATCTTCGTTTGCAAGAGAGCCGCTTTATGGATTCCCTTTCGAAAAGCGGTCGGAGTGCTGCCGATGAAGAAGGGTATGTAACCACCCCGGAATGGATTTCACTGGTCTCTCTCGAAGAAGCGTATCACAAAGCGATCGCAAGTTTTGCCGCTCAAGTGATCGAGGCCTTGAAAGTGGTTCCACTTGCAGCCTTGACAAGCCACCTCCAAATTATCTTGGATGAAATTGCGTCATTGCTCCGCCAGTTGCCTGACTGCGACTCACTGTTAAGCGGGTGCAAAGCTTATTTCTTTTTCTTTGAGGTCGCCTCAAGAGATGCAGCAACGACTCCGCTTTTCACAGCGATCTCGCGTGCGTACTGGTATTGTCTGGACATGCTCGTCACTCTCCGATCAATGTGTAGCCGTTTGATGGAAACGAACAAGCAGGCGATCGAGGACGCCTTTTTCGGAATATTGCCGGTCCCCAGAGTCGGCTTAGCGGTTGTGCGCTTCTTGTTTGACTTGTATGTCTACCTTCCGGCATCACATCGCCTCGAAAACGAAGGCAATGATGCGATTTGGAGTGACCCACCACCGGCGTTATCACTGTGGATGTTGGTTCGTAGCTGCTGCGCAAGTACTTTTGGTTTGGACCAAGCCGATCACGAGCAAAATCAAGAGATAAACTTTTGGACACTTCTACAGACTGGTTATCAGGATCGGTACTTCGATGAGCTAGCTCGGTGCTTTGTTCGAGGCGAGTCGTGTGGGGGATACCTTCGAGAAATTGAGGCACGTAGTGCAGATGGACCGGAACACCATGATGAGGTATGCGAGAGTCAGCTCTTGGCACTGGAGGCAACCTGGGGGCTCGTTGAGATTTTGTCGCGCATTTGTGGTTGTGGCGACCATTTCGCCGACGCAGTGTAAGTAAAGCATTTTCCAGATATTATCTTGAGGACGATGGACTGACTGCTTTTTTAAATTCCTTGTGGCAGGTGGGACGCGAGGTGGGCCGTTGTTAAAAACCTCGTGCACCCCGATAAACGGGATTTCCTTCCGTTCAGGCTTCAATCGAGCGGCGCGCAGCAGGATTATCGTCAGTATGCTGGTAGGTTGCTTAGTCACTTGGAATGATTAATGGTTCAGACTATCTAACATTGCGTGACTCTCGGCAGATACGTACAACCAGCTCGTGCTTAAACGTATCAGGATATTGTCGAAGCAGTGGCGTCCTAGCCAAGGTTTGTAACTTGCATCCTACTATTTTATGACTACCGGTAGTGCTGACGTGTTGCGGTTGCTGCCCTCAGATTTGATTAAGCTGCTTTTGCGCAAGTTGTGGGGAAATGATGCACCCCGCCATCCGGATGAAATTGTTGAACTTCCTGGGTTTCTGAAACAGTTTGCCGTCCGAGCCAAAGAGATCGGAAACTCTCGATCACAACTGACTAAATTTGCTGAAGAGAGTGACGACGGTAACACAGACTCAACTGCATCGCTCTGCAAAATCATCTGGGTACGAATGATCAATGAATGACCTTATATTTTGTCATGCGACGCTAAATGAATGCCGTAACTGTTGTTGATGACAGATTCAACTGCTGACGTTCGAAAAGCGTGCCCATCGAGCACGCTTCCGCGGCCCAATTCTCAGTACCATGCCGTTTACCTCCAGAAACCAGGAGTCTTCTGCTGCCGGAACGCTACTAGCATCAACAAATCAAGTGAAGTCGGGAACGAATTGGATCTGGGGCCCTCAACAGGAAGTCTCAGATAGCACCCAGCCAGCTAAACAACTATCTGGTACAGTGAGGCAGTTAAGTCTCGAAAGCTCCGGAGCTGGCAAGGTTCGTGACGCAGTATTGCTTTGATCATCGCGACCGACGTTGTTGGCTTAAAACTTTGTGTGTCTAATATTTTTTGACAGGAGCAAATGAGCACGGCTGTATTACTCACTTTCGCTATCGTCGGTGTGTGCCTGGAGTGTGGTGATGAGCAGCAGCTCCCAATCAACCGAGCCGGGAAGGATGTCCGATTCATGGAGCGCGAGGTGGATTTTTACTGTAAGGAAATCCTCCGCTGGACGTCGGGGAAACCTGACTGTGAAGTTCTCACGGCTCAGGCCCTCTTTACGTTTGGCTCTTTGCTCTTGGCAAAGAATTCGACCGAGTTCCCAAGGATATATCTGAGCCTAAACGACAGACTCAAGGCATCTGTAGGGAACCTGCAGACCAGTCCCCTCATTTCCTCCACACTAAAGCAGTCAACCGGCATCAGTACCATGAAAGCACGAGACTTGAAGAAACGCCGAAGGCTCCACGGTAAGTTTTTCGCCCTGGTTATCTAACATGGTTAAAACTGATCAAACGGTGCATGATCTCAGGCGCTGCGATGTCGCCACTATATCAAATGCGGGATTTGGTGAGGAAAATGCTCGACGCGCCCTCATCGGGTGTTCAGGTTGGATCTGCCTTTGGATCTGCCGTTGAAAAAAGTTTAGAACACATTTTCGGAGCTGGTCTGGAGGAATGTTTACATGGAGCTATTCACAAGGTTCTCACGGAGACGGATTTGAACGTTGCGATGGAGATCTTCCAGCTTGTGCTCCCTAGAGCACCGGATGAGGCGAAACGATGCCTGCCACGAGATGAGTTTGACGACGGTGTGGATTACGCAAATTTGGACTTGAACGGACTTGAAGGACACACATCCGCGCCAGTACCAAAGTGGACGGTGGAGGAGTGCAGACCCAAAGTGATTTCTCTGATTGCAAGTAATTTGCGACTGGCGCTACAACAGCTTGTGCTCAAATACCCTGAAAGTGACGCTCCAGGATACGCCGAACTCTACGCAATCGATTTGCAGGGTTTGCTTCTTTCTACGTGTGAGGTTAAGTTTCTCTGGAGCAACTTGACATCTACGTTAGTGAAGCCACGAAACCTTGCGCCACGCGTGCTCAGTGCAGCACTGAAGTACAATCCTGAAAAGCGGTGGCTTAAAAATGTGTTTCTGAGAGAAAACGGAGCAGATCTAGAGCTGTGTACGGCATGGCTGCTGGGAACGCTTGACGTTTCGGCACTCAACACCACCCCAATCGCGTTTGGGCACATCGATGCACCGTTCACGATTGAAGATGGACGTGTTCAAGGAGCAACCAGACACGATCAGCTCAGTGTTCGCGATTCCGATTATTGGCCCGTGCTAACCGATGGAGTTATTTACCACCTCCTCCGTGATAATTCGCCTGGACTCGGCGCGATGGATCCGCATTTGCTGCACCTCTTGCGTGAAGTGGCATCCACGTGCAAATTCCCGACTGTAGTCCGCGTAAACGAAGCTGGTTTTCACGATGTCACAACGTTGTATGATCTTCATCTGGATGTGTTCCAGAAATTCTGTCGCAGCGTTGGCAATACCTGGAGCTTACTCAGTAAGGAACCCTCGAAGAATTGGGACGAGATGAACAAGTTTCGTCCAAAAATGGTGGACCCTCAGCACGGAATCTTCGTCTCATTTCTTGAGTGCGTATTGTTCTCGGCATTTATTACTCTTGTAGCTTTATTCTGACGTACTTTTGCTATTGTGTGCGTACCTGTTACAGTGCTTACAAGATCAACTTTCGTCGAGCTTGTGGTGACATTGACCAGATGAACCACGACTGGCTCTTGTTTGCCGAGTTGTTTCTTCGTCAGGCCGGAGTGAACGCGACTGGTGGTCGATCATACCACGAAATGGATGACACGATCAAGTCTTTCGATGAGCGACTCGCAGGGCTGACAACAATGTTTAGGTTCATGTACCAGTGCATGGACGCTTTTCTCTTCTACTGTGGCGAGATGGCGATCGGAACTTCAAATCTGTTTTTCAATGCGGTGGAGCTGCTATTCCGTCAAGTGGTCAGCGCCGAGTACCCTCAAGCAATACGGCGACTAGACGGCGAGCAGACTTTAGACCAGCGAGGTGGTGTGCGGAACGTGAATGCTGAGCTTCGCAAAGGGTTCTGCTCAGGCGCTGTAGGATTCGTGGATCGTGTTCAACTGTTCTTCGCGCGCCAGAAGTACCCAAGCTTGCTGCATTGGTTTGCACAGGTAAGGCTAACATGTTACCATGTATTTGTGCCTCAAGTCTGACTGTTATGCTTGCACTTATAGACGGCGGAAATATACCAGACCTACAAGGATGGTTGGAAGGCTTCTCCGTTAAGAACACTACTGGTTAACGTTTTAGATCCGGAGGGACCACTTGGCATCCATAGCTACTACAGTGACGAAGCTGACCCCAGATTGGATATCGATGTGAGGACAGTTCGACGCGAAGCGTTTTACCTGTCGTGTGGCCTCTTCAATTGTGGATGCACGAAGTCGTTCGAGCATTCACGTGCTCGGCCCACACCCTCTTCGAGTGCACGCCTCAATCAGCTTCGAGGATTCGTGCTGGAGCAGTTCATGATCGAGACACTTGAGTTTGTCATAGAAGAGGGTGCTACGTCGTTACTGGAAACGATGGTCCCGTTGTGCCAGTTCGTGCGCGCTGTTCTCAATCATGCCAACCTAAATGCACATCATGGATATCAACTCGGCGCAGAAAGCAACGTGGAAGGACCGATCCATCAAGGCTTTCAGCTGAGTGAGCTCCAACCGTGTCTGGAATGGATAGTCGAATGCCTGATAAAGCTCGTCCCTGGCGACAAAGCTGTGAGCAACACAATCAGGTGCGCTGAGTTGAACTCGCTTGGGATGTTGCATGGACTCCACTAATCTGTGGCTTCGCTTTGTTTGTACATGCAGTTGCGTGCTGCTGATCGAATTGTGCGGAATCGTGTGCGAAGCGGTTGCGTTCAACGAGCACTGGCCTATGCTGGAGTTGATCAATCTCGTTGAGCTTGTAACCTTTTACTTGCAAACAGTCCATGCGGCGCTATCCAAGCGGACGACGGCTTCAATTCCGCCACTGTTTATTGCGAGCGTTGGGTTGTCGCCATCGATGAAGCTGAACGACTATCAATTCTCCCGGTCCGCGTTTCGCGACTTAGTGGTGAAGGAAGTATCCATCCAGGAGTCGGGTGGACAAATGGACTCGTACGGGATCAGCTTGGCAAGAGCTTCAACGGATCTACTAGCAGCTATTGGGCGGGTGGCTCAACAGTGCAACGAATCATCTGATGAACGACTTCGAGGAATGACGACGGTATCAGCTGACACTGCAGATCTTCGATCGTCTAAATAGTTAGTTGCAGTTGTTTGTGCTGATGATATGATCTTTCTTGAGAAGACCCAAACCGTAGCCCAGGTACTTCGATCCTGGTCGGTTTTCTCTGTGAATAAATAATAAGCATTAGCATTTACGTAGACGCTACATTTACCCCGAGAGGGCAACAACCAGGATTCGTACGGGGAATCGCTCTCGTCTCGAGTCATGCTGGATTTCCTGCTAGTTCGAAGAAGAAATAACCATTAGTGGGCGCGGAAAAAATCATACGCTGCAACTACACACCTATTTCTTTTTGCCTTGGCTGGTGGTGTCGTCACTGTACACTGAAAGCAATCACGGCTGATCCCAGACATCGACTCTGATTGAAGCTTTGCCGAACTGTGGATTTCTGGAAGAGACCCGGCAGAGCGGACTGCTTTCAAGCGAGACGCTGATTGCAAATTTGTAAGACTGGCCGTGCCGGCGTGGGCGCGATTCGGAATTTGATCTCGCCGATACCTCCGCACAGCGCGATCGTGCAGCCCCACAGGTTTCATCAATGGTATCGGACGAGCTCGAAGACTAGCAACTCCCTTGGCCGGATTGTCGATGTCGATTGCGTGCCCTCGCTACCTCGAGCAAAGAAATTGGCAAGATTATTAGCGTGAGTTTACCAATGCAGTCACCGAGTAAATCGTCTGGATATTCACCGTTAGCGCGTCTTCCTTTGAGCTTGCATCTGTCAATACGAAATACACTTTAGTTAATGCTGTAGTTTTTTTTTCCCGTTAGATTAACAAACGTACCTCGTGCCACTTGCGTTAGGCGGAATTGAGAAGCGTGTAGATCCATCATAACCTGTTCATATCGCTCAATCCAGACGCGAACCTCACGATTCTTAATAGACATTTTGCTGAGCAACACCAATCAGATCAGTATCACAACTTTCCATCCCTGGAAAGACTGATAATGGCTTTTTACCGCTTGCAATCCAACAGCTTGAGCTGCGTATTTTCAAGATCCTGATGCGTGACGAGGAAGTCTTGTTCCGCTTTCTTTCAAGGTGGACAATAGTTCATGCTTAGCAACTTACACGGATCTCACCAGGATTTTAAAGTGCTGTCGGGTCAAACCTGAAGCAGTTTCGCACCACAGCGAGCAGTGGCTCGAAGGCCTACGATCTCGGCATCTTTGTGAACGATTTCCTCGTTCACTTGACTAATACCTTGTGAAGCGGCGGACTAGTAAGTCAAGTACGGTTTACAGATTATTCGTTTGGAAATATCCCCTTCAAACACCAGACAAATAAAATATTAGCTTACCATCTCAGCCGCCAAAGCCTCCAACCGCTTATCCTTCGCGTAAATTTCTTCCAGGTCTTGCAGCCGCTGCACGCGCTCTTCGCGCAACTCCATCAGCAGTCGGTTCGTCTGCCGGTTCTTCAATATTGTCTCTCTAAGAATCGCATCCAGGTCAGTAACAGCCTACCACTACAAAAATCTCCAGTGCCCTCACTTCTCCTCGCGCTCTTCTTCCAGCGCAATTTGCACTTTGTCCAGCTGATCTTCCAGCGTCCTGTACTCAAACAAGATCAATACCCTTGACACAATACCAGCCCATCCAACAAGCATCTCTACCTTATCCGTCCTAGCTGAGCTGTACATGTACGAGGTCAAAGCATAGCAACAAATCATAAAAAAAGCAGCCACCAGTCCACATCCTTTCATTCACTCTAACCCACATGTATTCTTAAGCTTCTGCATCTCCAGCGCATCTTGCAACTTGAGAATACGTTCCTGCAATCCACATCCCCATTAGCGCCCACGCCACACCTCCAACGCCATCGAACACCTCACCTCATACTGCTTGGCCTGCATTCCAACACTACCACGCCGCGTCGTTTCGCAGGAGATGGCCACACTTTGTACCCATCTCCTTTCAATACAATATCCAAGTCAATCGCCCCGCCTCACCAAATTCTAAAAATCAGGTTATCTCGCCACGTCAGATCGCAATTCTTCGCGTCGCAAGGCACTCAAGTCGCGTCTAAAATGGAGGAACTTGACGCTCTCCTAGAGGCCGTGTACGCCCGCGCGGGGGATATCCAGCGTGCACAGGACCCAGAAACCGAGCTTCGCCTTCTATTGACCCCAGTACGCACGTTGTTGGCGCAGAATCTACGACGTGAGAGCGCCGGATCGTCCAGCAACTCAAGCAGTGATGTTCCGGTTGACCCCGCGGCCTCCAGATCCCTAAGTTACATCAGCGGGGCCGCCGCCAAGCTGCAAAAGATGGTGCTTCGTTCTCCGCCCTCGCGGCGGCTGTCAACGGCTAAGAAGAGTCGTACAGGGACCCCCAGACCGCAGACGTACCTGAATGATGCAGCCACTCGGCTGCATGCGCTGGTGACGCGTAAGACGCTGTCGGCCAGCACGCTGAGGGGCCAGCAGCAGCAGAGCGAAGCGGCCATCCGCATCCAGGCCCTCGTGAGGGGCAAGACGCAGCGCCAGACACTCACGAGGCAGCGCAGTATCCTGGTGCAGGGCACAAAGGTGAATTGGAGCGGAGAGAGGTTAAATATTTTATTACAGGTCTAAATTGTTGTTTTATTTTTATTGCAGGTGCTGAAGAAATATGTGCTCAAGACCGACAGGTTCCCCAACTGCCATGTGCTGGATACGCCCGACGGGGAAATTGGTGAGAAGCTGATAGAAATGGAGAATTGAGTTGGTTTTGGTGCTGACTTGACTGATTTTGCAGCGCCGAACTTTAGACGACTGGAAGGCACGCCACTGTATGGATCAGCGCAGCCGTCTTTGGTATGGTGGAAGTAGGTTAAATGAGTTAGAGAGTGGAGGGTTAAATGCTTTTTTTTTTGCTTTTGAGCAGGAGGGGATTCAGATGATTCTGAGTCGAGTGGCGATGGACGGATTCACAAAAGTGGTGTGGGTCAACTTGAGGGAGGTTAGTAGATGGTGTTCGAATGGAGATACTGGAACATGAAATCCCGGGTTAATTGCTCACATGGTTAAATTTCCAGGAAGCGGTGATTTACGTCGATGGTCGACCTTTCACGGCGAGACGCAGCGCCAAACTCAATGAGAACGACCTGGTACCTGGCATTACGGGCCACAAGATCCAAGTGCTGGAGTCGTCTCTGAAGAGCAGTCTTCAAGAAGAATTGAAAGCGGCGAATAACCGGTTTGAGTACTGGAACGAGGTCGCTCTGAGGGAAAATGAGCTCGTGATGAGCACCGCCGAGCCGGACCATGTGATGACGTTGCCTGAGTTGTATGAAAGTGCAGAGGTGGCAAAATACAAGGACAGCATCCACAGTATTGTGTACAAGCGAATCCCGATCGAACGAGAAAATGCGCCAGAGCACGGGGACGTCGAGATGCTCATGAATCTGATGGAAGCCACGGGAGACGACAAGTCAACTGCCTTTGTGTTCAACTGCCAGATGGGGAAGCGGCGTACAACAACAGCAATGGTAATTGGACGGCTGATCTGCCAGCGACACAACATGAACGTAGACGAATTGCTGGCCACTGCCCCAGCTACCGAAGCAGAGATCGACAACGCTCAATCTGGCAACTTTGCAGTTATCCGTGAGGTACAAAGCCGTCTGGAAAATGGCAGGGAGGCCAAGCGGTGGGTCGATGCCGCTATCGATGAGTGTGCGACGATCTGCAACATTCGTACCGTTATCAATGAGTACCACGATCTCTCTAACGGCGAGGCCAAGCCGGCCAAACGCTCGTACTACTTGCACCATGCCATGAGTTTCCTGGAAAGGTACTTCTACCTTGTTGTCTTTGGCGCGTACATGATCGAAACCCACCACAAGCCCAGCGGAGAAGAACCAGCTCCAGACGCCGATGAGGAGCACGCGCACCCATCCTTCTCCAAGTGGCTGCAACAGCATCCGAATTTGTTCCGCCTGCTGGATGACTTGGGCGGTGTCCGCTACAAATCCGACAAAGTCCTGACCAACTGCGTGCTCAAGATGGATCATTTCTTTGGGATTGCGCGGATTCCTTTCGAGCTGACGCCCAATGTGCCAAACTACCGACGTATTTCCAACGAGCCCATTTTCGGCACGGCCCAGTGTCTGGAGCAAGGCATCGTCGACGTGGTTGAGCATTTACGGAGCGAGTTCGATCGTGCGATCTGGATTAATCTGCGGGAGGAAGCTGTGATCTACGTCACTGGACGTCCATTCTGCGTGCGACATCAGGATGATCTGATGGTGAACGTGGAGTACCCGGGTATTGAGGTGGACGAAATCACGGCGATCGAGCGGCAGGTTAAGCTCGAGTTACAGACCAAGGTCCGTAAAGACAACGGCTTGTTCATGTATTGGTACGAACCCCGCGAAATGGTGAACGACGAGACGATGGAACACATCAATCCTCAGACGGATGTGAAGACGTTGACCGAGGTTTACGAAGAGGCCACACAGCAAACCGGATTCGACTTGCGCTATGCTCGAATCCCCGTGTCAGATGAAACAGCCCCGGAAGAGAAAGACTTGGACGATATGGTGCGCTTGTTGCTGCCGGCATTTATGAACGAGCTCGGTCTCCAATTACCGCCAGAACAGACGAACTCAGCAGCCGAAACGAAGTTGAAAACGGCTGTCATTTGCAACTGTCAAATGGGGCGAGGTCGCACTACGACGGCCCTCGTTTGCGTCTACATGCTGCGAGTGGTTCTTGAGGATAGCGCGTCATCAGAGCTCGCGTCCTCGAGTATGTTGAAGGAGATTCTCGGCGTAAGAACGGCGGGCCATCGACGCCAGTCTGCTGCCATTACGGGGGAATTTGTGGTGATCCGAAAGCTGCTGAAGACGCTGGACAACGGGTCGGACTGCAAGCTGCTGGTCGACTACGCTATAGACCAGTGCGAGCATATGCAAAATCTGCGCGACTGCATCAGCCAGTGCCGCGACTTGGCGGTGGATCGCGATCTCCCCAGTTCGAAGCGCGACTTCTTCATGCTGCGTGCAGTGAACTACCTCGAGCGCTACTTCTACCTCATGTGCTTCGCCTCGTACCTGTTGGAAGAACGCGCGCACTTTTTCCAGCGCAGTTTGTTTGTCACGTGGATGAATGAGCGCTACGGCAGCGCCTTGTATGAGCTACTGGACAACCTCTGCTTCGAAGAGGAAATTGGCGCAGAGATTCATGTGTCGTCGATGCGCTGGCGGTGGCGCCGCAAACGAAAGCTCGTTTCTCGACTGGAGTAAGCAGTTAAGCAGCTCGCCTTTCAGTGAAAATTGCAACTATTCATCGAACTGGGCTAAGTAAATCTAAGGTTGAGTTCTGTACAAAACTGAAAAAAAAAAAACTAAATCGTCTGGAGCTCAATGAGAAGTACACAAAGTTGAAAAACGAACAATTGTATTGCGTGCCAGAACTTCTAGATAACCTACAGGTAAAGGGAAGCGGCGAACACGATGTCGCGCTTGAGTTTCTTGCCGCCTTCGTCGAACTTCTTCTCGAGCTCGACGTCACCAATCGAGTGCGCAGCCAGCGTGAGCTGACGCAGCAGCTCCTCCAGGCGACGCAAGCAGCGGATGATTGTGCCTTCGAACGCGTCCGACATCTTGCAGATCTGCGAGAACTTGGCGCCCTGGCACCAGGCAATCACCACATCCACCAGACTCGTGTTGAAAACGCCGGCGTACTCGTCCACATCGATCGTGATCTTGGCGTCCTGCATCACCTTGGCGATGCGCTGCGCCGTCTCGCGCAGCTGGCGGACAGGGATCTCGAGGCTTTCCGCCTGCGGCGGCTTGTCGCTGTCCTTCTTCTTCTCCATGTTGATGAGGCAGCTGAGCAGCGCCACCGTGTCGTTCACCGACAGGTCGTTAAACTGGCCGTTGAAGATCATCTCCGTCACCAGCAGCTCGTCCGTCGTGGAGACTTCGCAAGCCGTTCGACCCTTGCGCTGAATCACGCCCTCCTTGTCTACGAACTCGAGTCGTCGCAGCACTCGTCGACGGCGACGCAGGTCATCACGCAGCACCAGCGACTTGGACTCCTTGATCTTGCGCTCCAGTTCGCGCATCTTGGCCTCACTCTCCATCTTCAGATTGTACAAGGCAAATCGGGCCTCTTTGTCTGCGGCGTCGTGGAACGACGAGCTCTTGAGTTTCTTCTCGGCCTCCACAGTCTTTTCAATGACGCGCGTGAATTGCTCGTCCTGAATGTCCATGTCTTCGCGAGGGTCAAGAAGCGGCACTCCCTGCGGGAACCGACGCAGCACTTCTTTCACAGACTTACCCACCGCCTGGCGGCTCTCTAATGTGCGCAAGTCCTTGGGAATATACACGCGGAGCGAAGACACGAGATCCAGCATCTCCAGCGGCACAGGGCAGATCTTCATCTCGTAATTCGCAGACGACGACAGTCCCATCATTCCTTCAGGCGCCGGCGTCGGCAGCTCCGAGGCGGTACTGCCGTTCGTAGCATCGTTTGACTTGGCAGTGCCGGCGTTCGCCACGCAGTTGAGCAGCACGTGAACGATCGTGTCCGGTGTAGCGGATGTGGAGTCACTGGCATTCTTGGTCGTGAAGTTCACGATAACGCCCCAGTCCCACTTGGGCTTCGTCGTGCCATCTTCACTGTCCGGGCAGTAGAGCTTCACCAAACGCCCTCCGTTCAGGAAGCGCACCACGAAGTCCGGCTTGTTGCGAACGGCCAGAAACTCCTCTTTGAGACGCACCAGCGACCTCGACAGGTAGTAGTACTGGGCCACTTCCTCCTCGTTCTTGATCACGATCTGGTCCTTCTCCTCCTTGGCGCGCTCGAGCGCTTCCTCCAGCGCCGGCGCCGCCTGCTCGTTCTGGAACTGGTGGAAAGACTGCTTGATCATGTACTCCGGGTCGGCGTCCTCCACGCGCATCAAGTTGAGCAGCATGTTGTAACCAAGGTGGAACGTACTGAAGAGCGGATCGGCCTGGCCGTACAAGATGCCCTTGGCCACCTGCGGTTCCATCTGCTCGCTCAGCATCTGAATGACGATACCACGCGCGTCCAGGGACCGACGTCCGGCACGTCCAGACATCTGAATGTACTCGCCGGCAGTGATCCAGCGGAAGTCCTTGCCGTCGTACTTACGGCAGCTCGTGAACACCACCGTCTTGGCAGGCATGTTCAGCCCCATGGAGAAGGTTTCTGTGGCGAACAGACACTTGAGCAGCCCCTCGCCGAAGAGAATCTCAATCACTTCCTTCAAGATAGGCAGCAGACCGCCGTGGTGGATGCCAATGCCGCGACGAAGCAGCGGCAGGATCGAGTCCACCTGCGGCAGCGCGCGGTCGTCGTCCGACAGCGAGTCCATGGCGTTCTTGAAGAGCTGGTCCACCGACTGCTTCTCCTCCTCCGTGTTGAAGTCCAGTTTGGACATGAGCAACGCGTACGACTCGCACTCGCGCTTGCTGAAGGAGAAGATGATTACGGGGTCGTACTGGCGCTCCATGATGAGCTTGACGATGCGGAACACGTCGGTGCCCACCTTCTTCTTCGGGTTGCTCTTCTGCGTCTTGCGGCGCTTGGTGTTGCTCCCGTACGAGGCCAACTCTGCCGCCGCGTCGTCCACGGACGCCGATAGCGTCGCGATGGCCTTCTGGAAGTTGTCTTCGCGGAACTTTCCCTTCTCGTCCACCACCAAGTGCAGGCCGTTCCCTCCGGCGGGGAAGATGTAGTGCTGGAGCGGCGTCGGACGGTAGTCCGTGTACACGACGTGGCACGGCTGGTGGTGGATGTGGCAGATCCAGCCGGCGAACTCCTTAGAGTTAGGGATCGTGGCCGACAGGAACACGAAGCGCACCTTGTGCGGCAGCAGGATGATACTCTCCTCCCACACGACGCCGCGCTCCTTGTCGCGCATGTAGTGGATCTCGTCGTAGATGACCCAGGCCACCTCCCGCATGACCTCCGAGCCTCGGTACAGCATGCTTCGGAGAATCTCCGTGGTCATGATGAGGCACGTAGCCGACGGGTTGATGGTGATATCTCCCGTCATAAGACCCACGTCTCCGAACTCCTCTTCCAAGTCACGGTACTTTTGGTTACTCAGTGCCTTGATCGGCGACGTGTAGATGACACGCTGCTTGTCACGCAGACTCTTGGCGATGGCGTACTCGGCCACGGCCGTCTTACCGGCCGACGTATGGGCTGACACGAGCACCGACTCGCCGGCCTCGATGTAGTCCACAGCTTGCTGCTGGAATGGGTCCAGCGTGAACGGGTACGTCTTGGCCGGGTTCTTGGCGGCCGCACCGGCCGTGGGTTTCGCCTCGTAGTCGGGCGGGTACACGGAGAACGAGATGAGGTTCTTCTGCTGCGTGCCGGTGGATACCACGCCAGAGTGTTTGTCATCTGCGGGCGTAGCGTCGATTCGCTTGCCTTCTACCACTTTGAGCGCTGTGGAAGCCGGCCTACCATCACTCTGCTGCTTCTTGGCTGGCGGAGACGCCGCTTTGTCGTCGTTGGTGGCAGCAGCAGGCGCTTCTTTGCGCTTGGAAGAAGCGCTGGCCTGCTCCTCGGCCGTGAGCGTGGCGGACGCGTCGTCGAAGGCGCCGAACAGGTCCAGCTCCTCGTCAGCCATGGCGAAGTTGATGGTCAAGGTGGAACACGAAATGGCTGGAGGCAGGTCAAAAGCCACAAAACATGTGGACCACACCGTTTTTCTGATGGAAATATTGCGTTGTGATGTCATATTTCGTAAATGCATATTTGTTTTGTGAAATTGATTAAATGATTCGACTGCACGGTATAGCAGCTTGTTGGACGACCCAGGAGCTGCTACATAACTAACAGCATGTCGTTGATAGACATCATGCCAAAACATCAACGATTTCCAAGTCTTTGGTAAGGCCGGCATACAGATCGTTGTTTATCACCACTGTAACGGGGCCGTATCTTTGGCCCTCGGTCACTTGGTGTGTCACACACAACAAGTCACTCAAGGGAGGTGTCACT
>JAABLK010000512.1:0-24595 GCA_012295415.1 Phytophthora chlamydospora | reverse complement strand
CTGCTGCCTCGCAGTGAGTCCGACAGCACCATGCCCACGAAGATACCGAGCGGCGTCATGCAGCTGTAGAGCGTCAGCACAGCAACGGACCGCTGGTGAGCGATGTTGCTCTTGGCCTTGGCGAAGTTGGCGCCCACCGACATGGCCTCGATGAACTGCAGCAGAAAAGGTGGCCAAATTGTCAGCAAGTTGAAGTGCACCTTCAACAAGACTGCAACTTCAGGTTTTGGCAAATAGTTGCATTTCGTACCTTGTGGCTAAAGATTGCCACAGCGGTGGCCACTGCCGTCCGGTCCATGGAGTGGTTAACACCCAGCGCGAAACCCGCGATCAACGAGTGCACCGAGAAGAGCGCTGCCAATAAATAAGGAAGGAAGTAGCTGCCAGAAGTTATCACAACAATGCACAAGAGTTAGCGCGCAAACTTTGAGTACTTGCCAACTTTCGAGCCATACCTGTCGCCGGAGAATACGATGTGCTCGCTCACTGTCGTCTCCGTCTCGCTCCGTGTTTCCTCCTGTAGCAGTTCACTCGCCGCGGACTCGTACTCCATCACGGCTTGGGGCCCGGCCGTGGTGTTTACAACCTAAACAGGCACAACCACCATGAGTTTAACCATGACAAGCCACTTTTCCCCGGCAACACCACTCACCTTAACGCCGTTCTGTGTAAGCAGACACGTTCCTTCCTCCATCTTGGCTGCGCGGTGGAAGAGCGACGGCGACGGCACGCTACCGCATGAACACGAGTAGAACCGCTCCTTGCCGTCCACAGACAGCGAGCGACTGCGCCACCCGAAGGACGTGACGGACGGGATCTGCACTCGGTACATGCTGGTCTCATCTACAAAGCACAGCCAGCATTACTCTCCATCCTTCACAACGCTTTCGCAAGGCCTAAGCGTACAGTCAGGTCGGGCGGCGCTCGCCACCGCCATGAGTTTGCCCGAGTTGCCCATGTTGAGCAGGTCGACGCTCCAGACGACGGAGCAGCCGAGCGCGCAGAGCAGGTAGACGCTCGGGAACGCCGTCATCCAGTGCGGCGGCGTCTCCATGCGCGCCACCACCTCGTCGTACAGCTTGACGGCGTCTGGCAGCAGGTGGAGCAGGCCGGAGCCGAGGAACACGCCGGCCGTGGCGAACGGCAGCTTGCGACTCAGCAGGTTCTGCGCCGTGCGCGTGCCGTGGTCGGACACCCACAGCGGCAGCATGGCCGACACAACCGTGATCACCAGCAGCACCACCATGGCCGCGTACTTGAACACGCGCACAGTCTCCACGGCCGCGGCGTCCGAATCCGCTACCGTCATGACTTGAGTCCCCGCCATCGAAATCTGTCCGCAGCGACGAGTTCCTCGAGGATTGGCTGCCTGCCCACACTGCAGATGCCCTGACGGCAGGTGCGACAAAGATCGGAGACTTGAAGCGGCGTGGAATCATCCGGTCGTGCCCTCGGACCATTCCCCCTTTTGGCCGATCATTTGCGTTGCGATGCGGACGCGGTTGGGCTGGGCGTTGGTGCTAGTTGTGCTGCTGGCAGGCTCCGGTGTCGGTGCAGCGCTGCGGTCGTGCACCAAGCACGGGCAGCTTCGCGTGCCGTGTGAGGACGAGCTGCTGTTGGCCAAGTCGGATCGGTTCCTGCTCACGCTCTTCGGCCACTCTTGCTACACGATGAACATCGTGTCGCCGCAGCCACTGGAGGTGCTCTTCTACGACTCGAGAGACCTCAAGAGCGGCCGAAAGAGCGACCCGAGCGTGCGGAGGCTGCAAGACGCAGCGACAGCAGAGACGAACGAGACAAGGAACAGCTTGGCCGCGCTGGGCGACAACCGCGCGTGCCACAACGTGCTGAGTTGCTACCAACTGCAGGAAGGGCTGTCTAAGGCCACGGTCTACAACCTCATGATCTCGCGCTGGTCGAACACCACGGAGGACGAGCTGGCCCAGGGCCAGGACGAAGGCCCGATCCGAGTCACCGTGGAGCTAGAGCACTGCGACCCGGTCTCCCCATGGCACTACGTCGGTACGTGCAGCTCTTCATGTCATGCCGTCAAAAGGGAGCGCGACTGACCCTTCTGGGGATTGAAATGCACTGCAGGGCTTGTGTTTGTGGGCGGCATTGGCTTCACGTCGACGTTGCTGCTGCTCTGCATCGTTGGCGAGTTCGTTTTCGGACTCCGGACGCTCACCAAGCTGCAGAGTGGGGCTCACCGCGAGCGGTTCGTGGAGCTGGCGCAGATCGACCCGCTGAAAGAGGTGAAGGAGAGCGAGGAAGACCGTGAAGAGCCAGATGAACCGCTCATCACGACAGCGACCGCGTTGACATCGAAGCTTGCTGTAGAGCCTGATAGTCCGTCGCCAGTCTGAAAGAAGGAAGCTACGGCTGCGCTTCTTCGTGTAGCAGTATTAACATGAAATGAAAGTGGTGTTCGCTGTCATCAGTTGAAGCTCTAGGTGGGCTTGCACTCGACTGCAGTATTAGCAACGTATACATTCGAACGTGGAGCACGCAGAGCTGCCATGGAGCACTCGCGCGATCGTGTTGTCGACGGAGGTTGGGTTGCCCTGCCGCAGTACTGCTGGGCTTCGTCTTGATCTGCTGCAAACTCACAGGTTCGTATCTTCTTCCTCGAACTTCAGACGCTTGTGAGCTTTCATGAAAGGCCCTATCTTGTACGGGTTGCTCTCGTCAACTCGGAGGTCCTTCCCGATAAGCTTTGGGGTTAAACCTGTCATTCTCAGCCACGTCAAGAAGTTAAAGAAAGTGAAGACAAGTTCCTCGCCATTAGTCCGAATATCTATTGGCTCTACGCCTTCGATGACCACCTCGAACTCAATTTCGACACAGCACATTGACAAAAGTGTATAACCACCTCAGGATATGTATTTTGCGCGTTCATTACTCATATGAAAACTTCATCCTCGCCAGCGGGTTTATAGATATGGTAGCCCTTTTCTCCGACCTGGTAAACTCCTGTGCGCAGAGCGAGGAGGAGGATCGCTGTCTGTACAAGTGACGTTGTATTACCGTACGAAAGCTAGCGGTGCTTATGGCGGCCAAAGCGAACTCCCAGAACGGCGATGCTGGCGAGTTGCAGTACCGCAGCGTATCCGACGAGAATGAGCATGTTGCGAGATACGTTGACGTTCTCCATACCGTAGCTCTTGAGTAGTTCCCAGGCCTCTTTCGAGTTTTCCTGCGAGAAGTGCTCGTACATGAAGGACTCGAACGAGTACGTGTGGAAGGCCATGTAGTAGCCCCACTTCCAGTACGCTGGGATGGCAGCGAACGGCACCATGAAGCCCTCACACAGCATAAACATACCGAAGAGACCGGCGCCCAGCGCGATGCCCATGATGTAGTGAGGCACCGCAGCGCCAAGCAAGTGCATCATGGACTCTGCAGTGATCAGCGACAGCGTCAAGTTCAGGAAGAAGGACCCGAACGAGTGCACGTGGGCGAAGTACACGACGATGAAAGACCCCAAAAGCGAGATGAAAGTGATGCCAGGCAGTGCGCCGAGGAGGTTGGCGGTCGTATAGCTGGCCAGATGCAGCGAGTGGGATCGCACTTCGCGTTCAAGGACCGCTCTCTGCTCCAGAAGAGCAGGCAGCGCTGCAACCGACATGAACACCAGGAAAGCTTGCACGTAGAAGAGCAGCGGCACCATCGCGGCGCTCGTGATCTGCTGGTTCGAGCTCAAGTACATGGTGCCCACCATGAGCGACAGCAGCACGTACATGAGCACGCGCAGCCAGAAGACGCCGGGGTGTCTCCAGTTGTTGGTCAAGTTCCGCTGGAACAGCACGCAGAACTGGTCGACTCTGGACGGCCTCAGCGCCCGCAGCATCTCGTAGTTGATGAGGTTTTGGTGCCGCATCGAACGATCCCGAGCAACGTCGACACGTAGACGCTGCGGCTCGGAGCTTTCTTCCAGTGCTCGAACGAAAGGGCCCAGCCCCACACCGGGGTGGAAGTCCTTGTTCACTAAGTGGACGAAGTACTCGGCTGGGTTCGAGTACATTGGACACACGTAGCCCAGTGCGAAGAAGTGCGTGAGGGCGGCCGTCGCTGGGCCAAAGTACACGAGCTCGCCGTCACTCAGGATGATGAGGTTCGTCAGCATTTCGTACACGGAAGACGATGGCTGGTGGATCGTGCAGATGACGTTCTTGCCGCCTTCCTGGCACAACCGCTCGATGTGTTGCATGACACTCCGGGCCGACGAAGCGTCAAGCCCCGACGTGGGCTCATCAAGCAGTAGTAAAGCTGGATCCGACAGCAATTCGACAGCGATACCGAGTCTTTTGCGTTGGCCGGAGGAGATCCCTTTGTGGAAGATATCGCCGACGTTGGCGTTCATACAAGGACGCAGCCCCATAGCGTCAATGACGTCTTGAACGCGAGACTCTCGCGTGAGAATCGGCACATGACTGGGCAGTCCTAGGCCCGCAGCGATCTGCAGCGTCTCTAATACTGAGAAGGACCCGAGGAACGCCATATCTTGCGAGACGTAGTTCATGATGGAATGGAAGGTTCGTGGGTTGCGAGGCTGGCCATTCACGTCCACGATCCCCTCGACTCGAACGCCGGGGCCTCCCGGTGGCACGCGGTCGGCCAAGATGTCGAGCAGAGTGGTTTTCCCTGCGCCCGAAGGCCCGATGATGGCCGTGAGATCGCCAGGACCCGATCGCCCCCACACGTTGTTGAGGATCTTTCGAGGCTGTCGACGTTCGAGTTCACGTCGCCGTCCGGGGCTGTTCTTGGTGCGTAGGAATCGCCCCGAGAACCAGCGTTTCTTGGGCTCGATAGTGTAGGAAACGTGCTGCCAGCTGATGGAGCACTGCTGCAAAGCCCCACGCTGGCGACGCTGTGCGGACTCGCACTCCGTCGTGAAGTCGAAGGATTTGGTCTTGGACTTTCGATCTGCGCTAACTCCTCGCGATGCGGCACTTTCAGCTCGGAGGCAGCCGTAATGGGCGTCGAGAGCGTAGGAAGGAGAGCGTGGTTCACTGTTGGGCGTCGTCAAACTGCAGCCGTGCCCAGTCTCGAGGTCGGCGGTGCCGATGGCGTCGCCAACACCGGACGAAGCGACGGACATGTCGTCGCACGGGTCGTACGGAGTCGGGGTTAGTGGCGTGTTGCTTGAGATGCACGTATCGGCCATGGAGCCTCCGCGTCGCCCCCGCATCGTGCTTGTAATTGTCTGGTCTTCTGTCACCGCCGCTCCCTTTTCCACAATGCCGGAGCCACCTCCCCGAAAGGCCTTGCTTTCTCTGCACGTCCGCAACTTTCAAGAGCGGACTTGTTTACTACTCGCGAAGAATGCGAATGTCGAAGAAGGCGCTGGAGACGGCGCTGACGACAGCCCAGTGCGAGCGAGCCAAAGGGCCAACCAAGCTGGCTACGAGTCGCAAGCTGAAGAAATGCCTGGAGCACCACCAACTCATCGAGCGTTACATGGAGAGCAGCCAGGGCTCATAGCACTGCGCCGCTTCGTGGAGAGCTTTGATGGAGAAGATGCTGGTACCAAAGCTTTACGCCCATGCCACGATCCTGGATCGATACCAATCGATCTTCTTGGCGGTTCTCCCTGGCAGCCAGGTCAAGCCTGTTGACGCTCTCACCCACTCGATGCTGTCAACGCACTGGGAGGTGGCAGGTGACCCCGTAATGGCCGAGGCTGGCTGTTTCTGCGACTGCCCGGGCTCAAACGAGGACGAGAAGTAGCCGGCGCAGGGAACGATCCGTGGCTGGCGATAGTCCGCTCTCTGGAGCAGCACTGTTAATCTCCATTTTGCCCAACGTTGTGATAGCAGATGTAAATCGCTCGAGTGGAGCCCAACGACATGTCGCCGAGTTGTGAGGCTCTGCTCGAGCTGACGATCATCTGGCATTTCCAGCTCAACTTGCCGTTTTCATGCCGTCAAGAAAGCAACTGAGCAGGATTGGGAATAAGGAGGGTAAGGGCGAGCACAAGTTGCCAACGAGCAGTGCTGGCGCGGACACTGTCCGCCGGACAACCCGAGTTGAAGTGCTGAAAATGGCGGTCTGTGGTTGGCCAAATAAATAATGTGCTACAATTGGCTGAAAAGAGTTCATTAGTCGAGAGCCAGCCGTAAACATACCGACACGGGAGACAGTCGAGAAGGGCACAATCCGCAGCTCCACAACCTCTCGACCGACCTCGCGACGCCGGCATGCAGCTGCATTCGATGGTGAACATGTATCCTCGGCGGAGCGGATGCCAGGATACATCCATCGGAGCCTTTCCATCTCCAGAAACACTTCTCGAACTTCTCGGAGCGTCATAGTTCGCTTAAGTTAATGTGAGACACGCCAAAGGCTCTTGCGAAACATAAACAACACTTCTTAGTACTCTTTCTCCTCACACTAATTCTATAAAGTTCCACATTGTATCAGGTACCACAGCCTCCCAACTCATTATCTGTTCCTGGGTACTATCAATCCTCTCTTTCCAAGTTATCACAAAACAAAAGTATCAGGTTTGTCGATCTTCGCCCGTTCCCACGCTCTGTCACGTCACTTCACGACTTCACGGCTTGAGCGCAAGGACTGCCTCATTCGGGCATGGGAGCTGGCGACCGCCTCGCAATGCCCCGCTTCCTGCGCGAGTGCTCGGCGCCTTCCTCCTCCTCTTCGGCTCACTCGCCGTCTCCAGCGTCGCCCAGCGCGGCGGACGCGGAGCCCTCAGTGGTAGAGGAACTACAGCGCCGCAAAGCCGCCTTCCTCGCACACTTCAAGAGCGCCAGCGCGCCCATCATCTCCGAGGATGGCGGCCAACCCACAGCCAGTGACTTCACCAGCAACCGGTCTCTGGATGGCGCGCTGACGGCGTCGAGCGACGCAGACTCCAAGTGTCACGTGTGCAATGCTCCTCTGCGTCTGTTGCGACTTCGGGTGGGTTTTACCTGGCTATTGCTGGGGGGGGGGGTTATCCGACGTAGCTAACGGCTTTTTCATTTGGATATTCAGCATCGGTGCCGGAACTGCGGATTGGCAGTATGCGGCGTGCACAGCAAGAACCAGGTGCCGCTGCCGCACTTGGGGATCATGAAGGAGGTGCGCGTGTGCGACCTGTGCACCAGGCAGCTGGTGCAGCGCCGAGCGGGGTATCGCAGCCCGAAGAGCTTTCGCGGAAGACAGAACTCCAACCCAAACTTTGCTGAGAGTGAACCGGAGCTGTCCCCGCTGACGGGTGAGAGGATTCCGTCCCCGTTGACGCCCACTGCGCCGGGCAAGGACAGAATGCCGTCGGTGGATGGGGTGGTGGCACCTGGGACCCCGGACGTTAGCAGTCGAGGCAGCTTCAGCTTGAACACGCTCGGCACCGGACTTGCGAACAATAACGCCAATGCGATGCCCGGCATCCTGTACAGCTGCCTGCTGGAGGAACAGGACAACACGATGGATGAAATCCTGTACCTGGGTACGTTCACGATGGGAGGACGATCCCTTGCCAGTCGTCGGATGAGCGCCAATGTGGCGCTGTGGAAGTGGCGCATCTTCATGTTGACGACGGCCGAGATGCTGTGCTTTAAAGCGACGGGATCCATTAACGACGACGACAGCGCGCCGTTGTCGGCGATGGCGCTGGGTGAAGTGCGATCTTCGGTTCATTTGTCGGATATTTTGCACATTGAGGTCAACGACCAGTTCCCGCGCATTCTGACGGTGATCCGTTCGGATGGTCGGGTGTTCCGCGTCCGCGCACGCACTCCAGAGCAGTGTACGGAGATCGCGGTAGCGCTGCGCAAGGCGATGCAGCTCTTCCAGGACGCTCTGTTCAAGCTGCAGAGGGGTCCGCAGCCTGAGGACAACTGCATCAGCTGTGTGACTGTCCAGCACGAGTCGTCTCTGCCCGAGTCTGTTGTCGTCAGCAACCCGGCTGTGGGCCAAGCCTTCCAGGTGGAAATGTATCCCTCGAGCATTCTCCGCCTGTACGTGAACGGACCTTCCGCTAACGGCACGGCGCTCCTTTCATGCGAGATGCTGGCCCGTTGTAGCAAGGGACGTCCGCCTGTTGTGGTTGAGGCCGAGTCCTTGGGGAACGGGCCGCGAGACGAGCACGTGCTGCATGTTGCTGTTCGAACAGAGCAGGCCTTGGGCAGTCTGGAAGGCGCGGAGGAGACCAACCGACGCTTCTGGGGCTTGACCTCGTTCATTGCAGCCGTCGCAGCGGTCATGAACTCGATGGACAACGGCTCGTTTGAACTCCTGGCGTGGCTCTCGGCTCTTGTTCTGTTCCTCACTCGCTTCCACGAACGCATCAGCTTGCTGCTCACGACCAAGCGGTTTTCGCGAGCCCAGCTACTGCGCATCGAATGTGTGGAGATCACGATGGGCAAGAGCGACGGGCCATCCGAGGGTGATGATGAGGAACACGGCGAGGAGCTTGAGCTGGATAGTCGTTTCTTGGCCGGTTGTGAAGGCGACGTCGAGGAGGCGAAGGAGCGCTACGCTGCCACGACGAAGTGGCGGAAGGAAAATGACGTGGACACGATTCTGCTGCGCCCGTCGCACGTGTTCACGGACATGAAGGAATGCTTCACGCACTTCATGCACAAGAAAGATCGCCAGGGTCACCTGATTTCGTACGAGTTCCTTGGCGGCCAACGGAAGGCGCTGCATGACTTCACGGCACGTGGCGTCTCGGAGGACGAAGCGATCATGCACCACGTGCGCATGATGGAGTTCATGTGGAACGTGATCGACCCACGGCCGTTCCCGGATGGCAACATGCTCAAGATTTACGACATCAAGGGCATCTCCATGGCCGACTTGTCGAGCGACGTGGTCAACTACACGAAGCATTGGGGCGAGGTGATGGCCACGTACAACCCGGAGCGGGTGTATCAGGTGTTTATCATCAATCCGCCGGCCTGGTTCAATCTCATCTGGAAGCTGGTGTCCCCGCTTGTCAACCCGAAGACGCGCGAGCGTATTCACGTGCTGCGTGGCCAGAAGGACATCACCAAAGCTCTGCTGGAGTTCGTTGCACCAGAGAACCTGCCCAAAGAATACGGTGGTGAGTGTCAGTGTGAGGGAGGGTGTTTCACGCACTCACCCGAAGAGATTGATGTTCGCGAGTGGACGGAATTCGTCAACGCCAACTTCCACGGGGATGTCCAGGATCCTGTGCTCGTCGATGCCTACAACAAACTGTGCGAGAAGTATCAGAAGCAACTGCCACCTCCAGTCGCCAGCGCCAACCTTCCTGTTGTGCCAAATGGAACAGTGCCGTAAGCCCCCGCTTGATAATTATTCACATCCTAAGTGGCTCATACTCGGCGCGTAGGCTCAGTCGGCCTGCGCTCTTGATTACACAAAAGAAAGTCTCGCGTTACTTAGTTGTCGTTGTTTTCATCGAGATGCATGAGGTCGACTAGGTGACGAAGCGTAGGGCGGCTGTGGACGTGCACGAATTGGTTAGCAACACGACGATCCATGGACCGATTTGATTAGCTTACCCATGCGGACAGTTCCAAGGTTGATCCAGGCCCGAGAGGTTGCGAACAATCTACGAAAGAAACAGTCAGCTACCGTTGTGTGCTTCCTTGATATTTGCATGCAGCGTACCTTTTGCATTTCCTCCTTGTGGAGCGCAGTTCCGATCATGATCGAGCTTCTGCACGCTCGAGACGCGAACATTGCCATCACTTTCGGCAAACGAATGGTCGACGGATTCGACGGGGCGTCCATCAGCAGCGACGCTAACTCGCGGATATCTAGCACCAGAACGAATACAGCAATCAGCCAAGAGCATCAAAAACACACTGGAACCACGCAGCATATCCACACCTTCCGTGCCGAACTGCGTGTGCTTGGTGAAAGGCAGTGAAAGTAGCTTCAGCTTTCTTGTAGTCGGAGCATCCTTGTCTACCAGAAACGTGAATCCGTTCTTCGCGAACACGTCTAGGTGATCCAGGATGAGCATTTCCTCTCCAGCGGTCAGCTCCAACATCAACGGCCGGACGAGGGGCTGCTGGTGCATCACTGTAGTCTGCTGCAGAGTTTCGTAGTTGAACTTCTCGTCGCTCGCGTGCTGATCGATGATGAAGAGGTCATTGTCGAGCTTGCCAATGATAAAGCCGAGGTTGAACTGGCCAAGAACTTCCATGCGCTTGAAATCCTCTTTCTTGAGCACGCGCTGTAGCGCTGCTGCTGCGATTTCATTGTCTGCTCCGAGAGTACTGTCGTCGGTCGAAGTAGAGCAAGCTTTCGGCACCTTTAGTCGGTTTGTCTTCCGCTTGCGCTCATACTCGACTACTTCCTCAAAGTACTGCTGCCGCTGCTTTACCATTTCATCAAAAGACCACACATGTTCTTCTGGGGTCGAGGGTGTTGCTTTTGCAGGCATGGGGGAATACAGCTTCTGTCTCTTGGCAGACTTTCGCAGATCCAGCACGACGTCTTCTTGGGATGACGGAGTGGATGCGGTACTTGGCTTTGGCGACGAAGGTTGTTTCGGCTCTGTTGTGTCGTAGGATTCTTCAGAAACGCGGTCAGAGTGTTCGTCCCGTTGGACCTTTCTGGGTTGCAGGATTTCCACGATTATATGTTTCGGCTTCTGCAACTCAGGTTCATCGTTTTCGGGTCGAGATGATTCGTTTTGCGATGTTGCAGTTGCTCTTGCTTCGTCACGATCCTCTTTTGCGCTGCTAATAGCAGGCACGCGCTCACGTTGTTCAGATGCATCGGTTTCTGGAGGAGAAGCTGATTTTGTTGTTGACTCTTCCGTCTTTGTAGATCGAGCGAAAGCTGTCATCAGTGGCTGGACTGTGAACGTTCCTCTACTCGGCTCGTACAGCTTGTTGATACCGGTCTTGAACGCATCGATAATCTCTGCTTCCTATACGGTGTAGCACGCCCGAACGCGAAGATTGAGGTTAAGGCGAAGCACAAGCAATGAACGTTCAACAGAATAACGTACATGCTTGATGAACGTCTCGCGTTTGTCTGGCGTAACGTTCACGTCGTAGTCGCCGAGCGGGAGATAAAAGTTGAGTACGCACGCCGGCTTCTGCTTCATTTCATACTGCCGCCAGACTTCATTCAGCGTCTTCGCCATCTAGTTGCACAAATGTGTCGGATGTGTCAGCAGATCAGCACACTTTCACTGTCAGTCACCCAACTACCGTACACACCTTTGGTAGATCAAACGGCCGTCCGTTGATGAAGAAGAACTGCCTGTCATTGTCGCTTCGGCCAACTCCAGCCCCGACCTTGGAAACGAATCCTTCCACCTTCCGCTCCTGCCCGCTCAAGTTATCCCCAACCTCCATTTCATCACTCTTGTTCTCGCTGTCACTTTCATCACCGCTGCCGTCGTCCTTGTCTCCCTTCCCCACTTTGGCCTCTCCACGCAACTCGAAATCCACGCGCAGCAACGTCCTGAAGAACTTGGTGCCGAACACGTTGGCGATATTCTCCCCCATCGTCTGGTGCGCTTGCGTGGCCAGCACCACGTGCCGCCTGGCGTTCTTGCCCGTGATATTGAACACGCAGATCTTGACGTTCGCGCAGCTCACCGCGTACGCCTGCAGCACCTTTAGTAGCTTGGCGTAGTGCTTCTTGATGTTCCGCTGGAAATCTTTGTACCGCACTGTCAGGGGCTACACAACATAATAAATAAATAAGTAATAAACTCAACTATATCTTCAATCTCCTACCTTGAACAGCTCCTCGACCGCCACTGTCGTGCCCACGGGTCTGGCCTTCTTGGTTTCCTTCACGAGCGCCCCGCTGGCGTCGAATTCCAGCAACGCGCCCACCGCCTCGCTTTGCGTCCTCGTGCACACCGAGAAGCTTCCCGCCAGCTCACAGATCGAGCTCAGTGCTTCTCCTCTGCAAATAAAAGAATCATAAAATAAGTACTACGTAGTAAACCCTTACAAAGTAAAGTATAAGATAATAATGTAACTGGCTGACCGAAAGCCGAAGGACGCGACGCTCTCGATGTCCTCGAAGCGGCTGATCTTGCTCGTGTAGTGCTTCTTTGCCAGCGATGCGAAGTTGTCGGGCGCGACGCCCGCGCCGTTGTCACTCACCTCGAAGGCGTCGCGTCCGAACTCCTTGAGCTTGACCTCGATCTGCGACGCACCAGCGTCCAGCGCGTTCTCCACCAGCTCCTTGACGGCCGTGGCCAGGTCCACCACTGACTGGCCGCTGCAGATGCGCTGCACGTCGCGCCGATCCAGCACGTGCAGCGACGAGGAGGGCGCGGAAGCCGATGCGGGTGCCGGTGCCATTTGAGCGCGGAATCCAAGAGTGATGGTTCAACTCAATTTAGAAATAGCAAAGGGTAGAAACCAAATTGAGTAGAAACGAAGTTAGAATAGAAACAATAGTGGCGATTTTGACCTTGCCATCGATGGTGCTCGTCAAGAAGCTGCTAGGCACGGCGCAGGACCTGTGGCGCATGCGCCGCATGCCTGCGCAGGTGCGGGCCAAGGACACGCGGCTGGCCTTCACCGACATCATCGTACGAGCTTCAATGCCACCAGATCGGCAGCATACCAGACGTGTGGAACTAACTTTCAATATGATGCGTGTCATTTGCAGGGCGACGAGAGCCAGAAGGGCCGTTGGCTGCGCACGGGCCCCATCCTGGAGCTCATGGACGTGCTGGCTGGTACCATTTCGTCGCGCGTGTCGCTAGGCCCCACGGCTACCATCTCGTTCGACCGCGTGGACCTGGTCAAGCCTGTCTTCCACGGGGACCTGGTACGCGTGGAGGGCGAGGTTATCGGGCTCAGCAACTCGTCCATGGCTGTGCAGGTGAGTGGCTACCGGCACGACATCCCGTCGGGCCAATTCCAGCACACGCACGACGCTATTATCACTATGGTGGCCATCAACCGCTTCGGGAGGCCTCGGAAGGGCCTGCCGCAGCTCTTCGACGCCGACCGAGCTGACTACTGCCTCAAGATGCGGGAGGTGGCCAAGCAGCGCAAGGAGCTGGCCAAACGCTGGCGCAAGGATCAGGACGCAGTGGACCTCATTCCCTTCATCAAGAGCAGCGACTTGCTGCCGGGTGAGAGCAAGGACCAGTGCGTCGCTGTGAGCGAGACCGAGATCGAAGTGCGCAACTGGTTCCTGCCGCGCAACCTCAATATCAACGAGACGGTGTTCGGCGGCGACTTGCTCACGTGGATGGTACGGGGTGAGATTGGTTGGTTGGTTTTTGGTGGGGTATCTTACCGTTGGATGTGCGTGTTGTCCGCTGAAGGACCGAGCCGCGCTGTACTGCGCCCAGAACTTCGCCAAGTCGGAGAAGATGGTTACCATTGCAATGAACCGCGTGCTTTTCAAGCTTCCGATTTCCATGATGGATGTTGTCACGGCGCGCGCCCGCGTTGTCAATGTCCGGTGAGTACCATCGACCAGCTTCCGTAAACCGTGTGTTCTGCCGTCGAGCTAATCGTTTGTGCCCGGATTGAAGTCGTTATCGCCTGGAGGTGGAGGTGGAGGTTTTCGTGCACTCTGTCGTGGACGGTGGCGAGCGCAAGTCTCACAGCGGGTACGCCATCATCTGTTGCACTTACCCAAGCTTTCCTGCGTGAAGTTTGAGCGCCTAATCCTCTTTTTGTCTGTGTGGTAGCTACTTTACGGTGCTCAATCTCGATGACAAGGACGCCTTCAAGACGATCGAGAAGGGCCTCAAGATCGACGAAGACAACCAGCGCGAGATGCGGATGCTGCTGAAGGCGCAGAAACGCCTCGAGTTTGCTGAAGAGGACAAGAACCTGCACTCGCTGAAGACGCTAGAGCCTCGCCTGTGAGTGTGAAGTTCGCTCGCAGCAAGAGATCCCCAGCTGCTGTGCAGCAAAAGTTGTGATGCGCATGCAAGCTAGAGTAGACTCTAGAGGGCTTGAACGTTGGTCCCTTAGACGATAAATGGGCTTCTCATCCGGATAGCTGGGGTACCATATCAATGACCAATGGTTGGTTTCAATTTGCAGCCCCCCCCCCCCCCCCGAGGGAAGATGTTCCGCATGGCGACACATCCCTGGAATTCCGTGCCTGCTGCGGCCTTCGCATTTTGCGAGTCTGTGGAGTGTTAAAGTCTACATTCAGACAGACAGACAAACGACTTGCGAATGTCAACACGATAAGTTACGCAGCGTTTACCACAACAAGCCAACGCACGGAAGCCGGACCGACGGAAGCGCGCAGCACTCAACAAGCCGCTTTTGGACGAAATATTCAGGGGTGCTCGGGCTCTTTGAGCCGGCACGCCGAAACAAGGACTTGAGGCGGCACCCCATTGAAGATTTGTACGATGGGGGGCCTGGCCCTCCGCAAAAGTGGTCCGCCGTCCGTGTTGCAGACGACTCACAACACGCGAGGTCGAAGAATTCTTGGAAACGATCGTGAGCAAGGCGACTTGTTAGTTTCCTTTGAGGAACCTCGGCCCCATCGGGCATAGGATTCGGGCGGCGGTGCAGTATTTGAACCTCTATATGCACGTCCTCAAACGACTTCGTTTACTTGCCCAGTTGTCCTCAAGCTGTGGGCGAGGCTCTGCTTCTCAAGATGAGACTCTCATCTGGAGCCATCCTCTGCAGCTCTTTCAGATATGCAGAGGTGGACCGCGTTTTAACGATGGCCCCGGGGACTTTCTCCTTTGATCAAGGAAGTCCTTGGAGCAACGTGGTCTTGGACCTTGGACCTTACTCATCGAAGGGATCGCTTTGCCAGTGGAGCGCTCGATGAACTGTATCCGGGATAGCTCGAGTCGACCTGGAACGAACAGGTTTGATTTCGTGGAGTGGCGACGGCGAGGCCACTAGGATGGGGGCCGCGACGCGACGTTGGAAGGTATCCCTTCGTCAGCCCAACCAGAGCGCCAAGCACACGGACGAGTTAGTATTGGACAGTGCAGCGGTCGTGCGAAGTTGCCCGCAAGCGCTTACAGGTTGCAGGCTTCACGACCAACGGTGACCTTCGGACCTCGGGTGGCAGCTTTTCACCGCCGACCTGCAGCAGTTCCACGTCTTGTACGGAATGAACACCAGCAAACGGGTCTCTGGCGGCGGTGTCATGTTACCGTGAGTACCATTACCAACCTGCGAGTACCGCTGCGAATAGCGTCTCCGGCTAGAATCTCGATGGGGCTAGCTAACAGCGGTAACGCCCTCTGTGAACGATAGCCAAGTGTGCAACAAGCGCCCCGACGTTGTGGCTCGCGCCGAGATAACGTCCGGAGTCCAGCATGAAGTCGAGTCTCAAGTTATTAAATACATCACCGACTTCGAGAGCAGTCTGAGTGCACATGCCATCCGCTGCTTGATGCGGTGACGGGTCCAACTGACCCGAAGTCACTCGTTATGCGCACCTTTGCCTCCACTGCTTGGTTGTGAAGAGGCAGCAACGCGTGCAGGTGCTTTCATAAGACGTCACCGCCAGCACTTAGCCTTATACGCCCGTAAACCTTGGTTCTCATCGTCGGGGATTCTACTGTCATCCACCTGCTGGTGTTGGTTTCCGACGATGCAAGTGCAAGCAGAGCACCAAAGCATCGGCAGGCTGAAGGAAGATGCGGCCATCCCACTCGCATCGTCGAGCCCGATGTGTCCGCTTGTCGTGATGGTTGACATGATGCCCGCTTCACCGTCCGCCGTTCACGGTGAACTTGACCGTTCCCACCACGTTTGATTTGCTCGGGCTTCTGTAGCGGCGAGGTGAGACCGTGCCAATCGGCCATGATCACCTGCCTGATCTACGCGCGCCGAACGTCACGACGCGAATTAGCCCTGGAGTGCACTGTCCCCGGCAGCTGGGAGCAAGTCCGCGTCAAAGCGCAGTCGACCTGTTCTTTACCAAGCGCTCCGATGATGTGAGGCGCGCTCACTACGGAAAAGACCGTCTCGGAGACGTCGACTCGACTTCGGACAGGACCAGCCATGAACTCGGACGGCAGGCCTCCCGTGCTTCGACAGGTCTCGACCTCGAGCCACACGCCCATGAGCTCGGACGGATCGGAACCCACGGCGGTGCTTGGAGCCCCGCTGTCTCGCAACGACCTCGACCGCAGTCGCGCACTCGACCGGAGCGGCATCATGTCGCCCGGCGCCGCGTACGGCAACCTGGACTCGGTGAAAGGCCCACCACCGCACGCTTTCAGCAACAACAACGTGTCGGCCAAGCCCAAGGTGGCGCTGTTCGACCAGAACTCGGAGCTCTCGACCGAGGGATTCCGCCAGCGAGCAGCACTACAGACGTGCTCCATCAGTTGGCAGCACATTTCCTTCTTCATCCAGCCCAAGGAGGGTAAGCTCGGGCGTCTGCGCAACAACAGCAAGCGCGGCTCGGGTCCGTCGGGCCTCGAGGCGCAGTTCGAGCGCCAGCAGCCTCGGAAGATCCTCAACAATGTCTGGGGTCGATCGGGACCCGGTGAGCTGACGGCCATCCTCGGACCGTCCGGAGCTGGTAAGACGACGCTGCTGGACATGCTGGCTGACCGAGTGCCGTCGGTAGGCTCGGGGGGCGTGCATCTGGAAGGCCTCGTGGAGGTGAACGGCCAGCCTCGCGACCTCCGCACGTTCCACTCCATCATGAACTACGTGTCGGAAGACATGGCGTTCCTGGGTGCGTTCACGGTTCTCGAGACGCTGCAGATCGGCGCTGGCTTGAGTCTGCCCGGCCACATGCCTCCCGTGCAGCGTGAAGCCCGCGTTCAAGACGTCATCGACGCTATGGGACTGCGGAGCTGTGCCAACGCCCGCGTGGGCGACGTCTTCCACAAGGGCATCTCGTCGGGTCAGCGCAAGCGTCTGGGTATTGCTCTGGAGCTGCTGTCGGACCCTGCGCTGCTGCTGCTCGACGAACCGACCTCTGGTCTCGATTCGTCCTCGGCTCGCGGCGTCATGCAGTACATCGAGCGGTTGTGCCAGGAAGGCGGCAAGAACGTCGTGTGCACGATCCACCAGCCGTCTTCGTCCATCTACGGCATGCTGACCAACCTCGTCATCCTGAGCAGCGGGGAGCTGGTGTACAGCGGCCCGACGAACGCTGCGATCGCCCACTTCTTCTCCATGGGCTACGTGTGCCCCATGTACACCAACCCGGCCGAGTACTTCGTCCACCTGGTCAACACCAACTTCCACGACGGCCTCAAGCTCGACCCCTTCACGCGCGCGCTGAAAGAAGGCGCCGAGCCGCAGCGTCTCCGTGCCGACGTCGTACGAGACCGCTCCCGTCGCGACCACCTGGCCAACCCGGAGCTTCTGAAGGCCATGCGCCCGTGGCCCATGGACCAGTTCTTCGTGCTGGTCAAGCGCAACCTGGTCAACAACTGGAGACACCCCGGCGTCTTCTGGCTGCGCGTGCTCATGTACGTGCTGCTGTCGCTCATGGTGGGCACCATGTACTTGAGCTCCAACAGCGGCATCCAGGACATCTCCATGGTGCCGCTGCTCTTCTACGTGCAAGCCTTCCTCGTCTTCATGTCCGTGGCTGCCCTGCCGGCCTTGCTCGAGCACCGCACAGTGATGGAGAGGGAGATGCGGTCGTACGCGCTGTCGCTGACCGGCTACACCATGTCGAATCTGCTGGCTGCGATCCCGGGCATCCTGATCATCTCGGTCTTGGCGTCGGTGATCGTCGTGTACCTGGCCAACGTCAACTCGTTCGGCACGTTCCTGCTCAACCTGACGCTGTCGCTGATTGCATCCGAGTCGCTGATGCACTTGCTTGGCGCTGCGGTGCCTCACTACATCATGGGCATCGCGCTGGGCGCCGGTCTCTTCGGTATGTTCATGCTGTGCGAGGGCTTCATGGTGCCGTTCGCAGACATGCCCGTGTACTGGAAGTGGGGCTACTACATCGCCTTCCACACGTACTCGTTCGAGTCCTTCATGTACGAGCACTTCTCGCAGGAAAACACCGAGGAGGCCTGGAGTCTGCTCAAGAGCTACGGCATGGACAAGGTCAACGTCACCAAGGACATGATCATCCTGGCCTGCTACTCGGTCGTGCTGCAGATCCTCGTCATCGGCGTGTTGTTCCTCCGCTTCAACCGACACCGTCGCCGTTGATGCGGAGGCCTCTATTAACTTGAGTATAAGGCAAGTACCTGTAGTTGTTACCCCTACCTTGCTTTGCCTTCTTAATATTATGCGTGAAGAGAACGATCACTACACCTGCTCGTGCAGTACAACTTGTAGTATTAATCAAGACAGGGAAGAAGAAGCGCATAATGAGGCTTGGATTCTTTTATACGACGTAGTTGTTCCTACGAAATGAATATCTAAACGTGCACGTCGGGAGGCCTGGAAAGGCCCAGACGCCGCACGCTTCCCTGCGCTTAGGCGCCACACACATCGCACTCGTCCCCGTCGTCCCCAACTCGGGCCACGATCTCCGTCTGGGCTGTCGTTGCGAGTGCAGCAGCAGAGACGGCAGCAGCATCCGTGGCGTCCTCCTTGGCGCGCTGCTGGTCGAGGCCTTGCTTGTCCACGGTGAACTGGATGGCGTCGGCTTTCGGGCGTCCGCGCATGTAGTACATGCCCGTCTTGAGCCCCTTCTTCCAGGCGTAGAAGTGCATGGACGTGAGCTTGCTGATGGTCGGGTCGGCGATGTGGATGTTGAGCGACTGGCTCTGGCAAATGTAGGCGCCACGGTCGGCCGACAGGTCCAACACCGTCTTCTGCTTGATCTCCCACACCGTCTTGTACTTGTCCTTGATGCGGTCCGGGATGATTTTGACCTTCTGCACCGAGCCGCCGTCGTTCAGGATCTGGTTGCGCACCTCCGGGGTCCAGATGCCCAGCTCAATCAGCTCCCTCATCAGGTACTTGTTAACAATGGTGAACTCCCCCGCCAGCACGCGGCGGTTGTACATGTTGGACGTGTACGGCTCGATGGACTCGTTGTTGCCCAGGATCTGAGCCGTCGAAGCCGTCGGCATCGGCGCCACGAGCAGCGAGTTGCGGATGCCGTGCTTGATCACGTTCTGCTTCAGCGTCGCCCAGTCCCACAGCCCCGAGTCCGGGGTGACGCCCCACATGTCGAACTGGAAGACGCCCTTGCTGGCTGGCGAGCCCTGGAACGTCTCGTACGGGCCGAGCTCCTTGGCGATCTCCATGGACGTCTCCATGGACGCGAAGTAAATGGTCTCGAAGATCTTCTTGTTGAGCTCGCGGGCTTGCGGGCTCTCGAACGCGTAGTCCATGAGGATGAACGCGTCGGCGAGGCCCTGAACACCGATACCGACCGGGCGGTGGCGCATGTTGGACTTGCGCGCCTCCGCCACGGGGTAGTAGTTAACGTCAATGACCTTGTTCAGGTTGCGGGTCACCACCTTGGTCACCTCGTACAGCTTCTGGTAGTTGAACACGCCGCCTTCTTCCACGAACTTGGGCAGCGCCACGGACGCCAGGTTGCACACCGCCACCTCGTCAGGCGATGTGTACTCCATCACCTCACAGCACAAGTTACTGGAGCGGATCGTGCCCAGGTTCTGCTGGTTCGACTTGCGGTTGGCCGAGTCCTTGTACAGCATGAACGGCACACCCGTCTCGATCTGGGCGTCCAGGATGGAGAACCACAGCTGCTGGGCTTTAATCGTCTTGCGAGCGCGTCCCTCCTTCTCGTACTTCTCGTACAGAGCCTCGAACTCGTCGCCCCAGCACTCATAGAGCCCGGGCGCCTCGTTGGGGCAGAACAGGCTCCACTGGCCGTCGGCTTCGACGCGCTTCATGAAGAGATCCGGCACCCAGAGCGCGTAGAACAGGTCGCGCGCGCGGTGCAGCTCGTTGCCGTGGTTCTTGCGGAGGTCCAGGAACTCGAAGACGTCGGCGTGCCAGGGCTCCAGGTAGATGGCGAACGATCCCTTGCGCTTGCCTCCGCCCTGGTCCACGTAGCGAGCCGTGTCGTTAAACACACGCAGCATGGGGATGATGCCGTTCGAGGAGCCATTGGTGCCGCGGATGTAGCTGTTCGTAGCTCGAATATTGTGCATACTAATGCCAATACCGCCTGCCCACTTGGAGATACAAGCACACTGCTTCAGTGTGTCGTAAATGCCCTCAATGGAGTCGTCCTGCATGGCCAAGAGGAAGCAGGACGAGAGCTGAGGACGCGGCGTGCCGGCATTGAACAGCGTGGGCGTCGCGTGCGTGAAGAACTTCTGCGACATGAGCTCGTACGTCTGCAGAGCGGCCTCAATGTCCGTCTTGTGGATGCCTAGCGCCACGCGCATGATCATCTGCTGCGGGCGCTCCACGACTTTCCCGTTGACGCGGAAGAGGTAGCCTCGCTCGAGCGTCTTGAAGCCGAAGTAGTCGTACTCGAAGTCCCGGTCGTGGATGATGGCCGAGTTGAGCTCGTCCTTGTGCTGCATGACGATGTCGTACACATCGTCGGCGATGAGCGGCGCCGCGGCGCCCGTCTTCTCGTGCACGTTGTTGTGGAAGACCTCGATGTTGTCGCTGAAGACCTTGTTGGTGTTCTTGTGCAGGTTGGACACGGCGATGCGCGCCGCCAGCTTGGAGAAGTCCGGGTGCTGCGTGCTCTGGTAGGCGGCGGTCTCGGCGGCCAGCTCGTCCAGCTCCGAGGTGGTTACACCGGGGTACACGCCGGCCACGACCTTCTGCGAGATCTTGACGGCATCCACGTAGTCCGGGTTGAGTCCGTAGCAGAGCTTGGTGATGCGCGCCGTGATCTTGTCGAACTTGACGTCCTCGCGGCGCCCGTCGCGCTTGACCACGAACATTTTTTGGCTCTTAAACGTGGGCGGCTAGAAAGATCGAGATGCGCGCGAGCCGGCGGATTGAAGAGTGATTGCTTTTTGGCGGGTGGTGGTGTGGAGGACGAGATCGCGGCGTTGGATTGGAGGAAATGGAGGGAGGGAAAATCGATGATTGGCTGGTTTTGTAATTCGTTTTTGGCGCGTGCCACTTTTTGGCGGTTTTTTTGAATTGGTCGCGCCAGGATTGGCGCCAAAGCGTTAAACCAGGATACAGGATTGGAGCCTAGCCCCTTTGTGACCAGGGGAGGCCGACATGATGGCGTATGCAAGGCGGATTGCAGACTCAGCACTCTTGCTCTGCGCGAGATTGCGTACCGAAGATACTCACTTTCGCGGTGGTCCAGAGGCCAGGGGAAGAAATGAGGGCAATATGAAGAGGCAGTGATCGAAGGAGGAATACATATTGCCAACCACATTCACTCGAAAGGGTGCAAGTGTTGCGACTGGACTACTACATGTGAGTCAGAATGGCACTGCCGTTCGACTTCCGTGGGCATGTTGTCGCGGAGAGTTAGAAACGATGTTGAGCGCAAAACTAAGAATAAATATTATTGTTCAAGCTGTTGCTGCCTCACTTTCTCCGGTTGAAAACGCTGAAACGATTCCGTAAAGCAAGCCCACACCATGTTTTCGATGCAATTTTGTTCAGCAGGGAGAAGTCTTACAGCGTATTGTGAATCGCAATTCATGGCGTTCGTGCATCGGATACCTGCGAGAGAGCTGCAAGGTTGTCGCGGTGCAACTATCAAAGTTTCGTACATTGTGAACACTGCTGCTTGTTTTATTTGCGGTGTTATCTACAGTATTCTCCCCATCTCCTGTCCTGGGCTTTGCCGTCCGGTTTTACGAACCATAATGCAGGCCCGACATATACCCAACATCTAGGAGGCAAGTTCCGTCTGTTGGCAAATAACTCGACAGAGACTCATCCGAGTAATCAGTGTCGGCTGACGGAGCTAGCGTGCGCTACGACAGGTTGTAGGACCTGCCTCGCACGAGGATGTAGCTGCTCGACTCGGGGAAGCACTGCAGCTTTACTTGGCCGTGCCGATAGTGCATTTCATAGTCGCCGTTGCGGGTCATGCCGCCGCCAAACTCGCGCGAGTTCGTTTGCGAGCTTGGTTCCGCTCTCTCAATTTTTCGTCTGATTTATGCTTTCGCTCTCTTCGTATGCAACTTATCAATGCCTGTATACGCTCTGTGTCGTCGGCGATCGTCTCGATCAGGGCCAACATGGCCTCGTAATGCTGCACCTTGCGATGTTCTTGCTCGTCCATGATTTCCTGATCGGTTTGGCCAATGAGTTGGGGACTCGCATTAAAGGAAAGCACGGGGACTTGCTAATGTTTGCGAATGACCTTCGCAGCCGCTTCAAAAGAAGCACGAATAGCCGTAGGGTCCCCACCATCGTCGATGACAAACTCTCGCATTTCAGAGTTCTCGTTTTGATGATCCTTGTACTGGACCCCATCAGCGTGCCAAATTACGCGGGAGTACTGGTTGCTGGCTTATTTCGAGCGATCTGTTCTGGTTTTAGAAATTTTGCTTTAGCGCTGGTTCGGGCGCGTTGGCTAAGAGGAGCTCAAGTCGCGCATCCTTCTCGTTAGAAGGGAAGTCGCAGTGTTTGATGTGATTTCCAAAGTCTATAACGCTTGACTTGACGCTGATACTTACCATGTCATTCTTGAAAATACGGGAGCCTTCATAAATTGCAGGATCAGACTCCATTATAGTTGGCAACCATTCTCCAGCCTTCTGTGACGTCGGCCATGGAGCAGCTGTACGTGCAAGGGATCGAAAACCACACCGTTTTTGGGGTCCAGGACACTCCCCAGGGTGCACGTGATCGCTCATTCGCACACATTCAAATCGGAGAAGTTCGATCGTGTTGCCGCACCTACTATTGATGAGGTCCATCGAAAACTCCCGCAGTGAAGTGCCAATCCCATCTTCGTCGCCATCGGAATCAGTGGCTCCTTCCCCGTAGTCGTCATTAAAGAAACCACCTCCGCCTGCCCTGGCGTGCGAGCGCTCTCCATCGGGCGGCATGGCCATCTCAGGCGATCCAAGAGGATTTCGTCGTCCTCACTCGCAGAGTCCATCGCTCAGTCATTGCCAGGACCCTCATCCATCACATGATCGTCGCCGCCCGAACTGCCGGCTTTGTCGCTGTTGTCCACATTGCCTGCACTGTAGTGCGCGCGCGCTCGCCAGCGAGCTGCCAAGGCGGCATGGCTATCCCTCGCCCTTCTCAGGCGACTCAATTGGAGCAGGACACTGTATATAGCATTGCATAAGTGCGCCCCAATACATCATTGCAATACTTACGTAAGCCAGCAATACCCAGTGATTAGTATTGCGGATAAAAAAATGTATGGCAATGCTGTATTGGCAAGGAAATCACAATTCCAATAGCAATCTGGAAGCCGACGATGTAATGCAGTACCATGTTGAAATGCTGAGGACAGTTCTGTATAGGCAAAGCCTCCACGAGTGTAGCTGTACTTGAAGTATTATCGAACCACGTGTTGCATTCGAGCGTGACAATGCTTCAAACAAGTGAAAATTGATTGTGCCACAATTGGCTGAGCAGGGAACGTAGTGGACTTACAGCGTTTGGCTATCTGTTTGACAACCGAAAAATATTGTATTGCATCGCGTAGGAATATTGCAATACTCAATTGCAAACCCCAGCGATTGAATCATTGGAATCACCAATTCATTTTTTCCAAATCACTGCTCTCCAATTTGATATTGCATTGCAAATCGCGGTGCGGCGAATGAATCAATATATTCGGGGACCCGGACCTTAGGGGCCGGGGGATTCGCAGTTCTCAGGAAAACGATCTGAACTCGTGAAAACTGAGAACGTTTTAACATACTTGGTATTTGCCAGCCTCGCTATGCTTTTCGTACTTCTTGCTGCTTGGCCTGCTTTTTGGTCGGATTTCAAAAGGCAAATGCTCCAAAGAAAAGTCTGTGAAGACTGCCCACGACCATGAATCTCGGTTTGCTGGGAGCACCATGGCCGCCGGGCGCTCCCAGCTCCGTGCTTTACAAGGTGCGATGACGTTAATTCTTGAGTTGATCCAAAAACTAATGGTACTTTCGTGGATGGCCCACGCAGTCGCTGCACACGAATCTGGCGACGTCCATCATGCAGTTGAAGGACTTTCCGTTCCAGTCGGGACTTCCGAGCTACCCGTCGCATGCCGACGTGCTCAAGTACCGTCAGCTCTACGCCAAACACTTTGGTGTTGACGAGTTCGTCCGCACGGAAACCAAGGTGACGGGCGTGTCGAAAGCTGGCAGTCAATGGAAGATCAGCGTGGAGTCGAGCGAGAAGGGCGTCTTCGACGAGTAGTTCGACCGCTTGGTGGTGGCCAACGGCCATTTCAATAAGGCCTTCCAAGTTCCGATCAAGGGCATCGAGCACTTCCCCGGTGCTGTGTACCGCACCCCAGAGCCGTACCAGGGCAAACGCGTCCTCGTGATCGGTCGTGGACCGTCAGACCAGGACATTTCGCTCGAGCTTGCACAGAGTGGAGTGAAGGAGGTGTACGTTGCTGCAATCGACTACGACCCGAGCGTAGTTGATGAGAAGGACAAGCGCATTCTCAAACCTACGGTGGACTACGTTGCGGAAGATGGCACGGTGGTGTTCACGGACGGCTCGTCGATCGCTGCTCCGGATGAGATCATGCACTGCACGGGATACTTGTACACTGTGAACGACTTCTTCCCTTCGGAGCTGCTGTTCCCCAATACGGCAGTGATTCCGAACAGCGTCAGCGACGAAGTGGCCAAGGATCTCGGTGG
>JAABLK010000511.1:0-24604 GCA_012295415.1 Phytophthora chlamydospora | reverse complement strand
TCCTGCACGACAAGCACTCGAGCACGTTCGACGCGGACGCGTGCATTGCCCTGAACGACCACTTCGTGAAGCTTGTGGCGTGGTACGACAACGAGTGGGGTTACTCGAACCGTCTCGTGGACCTTGTGCTGCACATGGCCACGGTCGACAAGTAAGTCGCATTGTCTCTTTGAGGAGACGTGTGCCCAAGCGATGTTCAGTCGAGCTGAGTGGCTTGAGTGGTCCGTCCGTAAGCTTGCGACGAAGCAAGCGAGTTGGTGCATGCTACTATGAAAATCTGTCCGTGGGAAGTGTCCCCACCACCACCACACCCGAAGCAACCGAAGCCCGCAGCTAGCGACTGTCGCTCCGACGACGGGAACTAAAAAAAAAAAAGACTTTGAGGCACACTTCATTTTTTTCTATAGATTTCGGATGAGTTGTCATTTGCCAAAGAAGAGCGCAAACCAAAGAAGAGCCCTTGCCGTGAAAGCAGTCTTCTCTTGTTGGCTTGCCTCGTCATCCACGCTGCTCTCAGCCAGCGGCGGCACCGCGTATATCTAGCTCGCTATTGTCCTTCACTCTTTCGCTCCTTCTTCGCCTCGTTGGAGATGGCTACAGATTTTGGCGCCAGATCTTGCTCGAGTACTAGTTATGAGGCGGGAAATGTCCAATCCAGCGCGCACTCCATTCTCCATTCCGCGCCCATGAAGCGCAAGGCGTCGACGTCCGCCCGCTCCTCCGCCTCTCGCCGCCGCCCCCCACCCTCTCCTCCGCATGAAGACCCCGACACAGACGCCGTAGAATCCCCCCCAGCCGTCCAAGACGCCCCCAGCGCTCGCGGTCGCGCCGTCGTCTCCCGCGAACGCGCGCTCTACTTCGCCACAGGCGAGACCGCCCCCGCTCCTGCCCCCGTGCCCGAAGAGAGAGAGGCCTGGCCAGGTTACTTCGCCACTGCGCGCGAGCTCGGAGACAACCGCCTCGCCGCACAGGCCGCGCGCAAGCAGCGACAGCAGCAGGAGGAGGAAGAGAAGGCTCTTAAGGTCGTGTGGACGCCCAAACGGCCCGCGCGCAGCTCCGTGCTGACGGCCGACCACGTCGTGAAGCGACTGCGCGACCTGGCGCTGCAGTGTCTGGCCGAGCACGTGGAGCAGCTGCCCACGCTCGAGTACATCGACGCCACGGCGCGGCACCAGGTGGCCCGCGAAGTGGTCAAGCTGCGCAGGCTCCAGTCCGAGGTTTTGCCGCTCTTCATCTTCCCGGGCGTCACGGAGATCGACATCCCGGACTGCTCCAATATCGATGAGGAGACGCTGATCCGCGCGCTCAAGGAGTGCGCCGATCACGGCCTAGACCTCACAGTACTGAGGCTTGGGCTCTGCGGCCGCTGCGTCTCTGACAGCGTCATCCACGAGCTCGGGGACGCGCTCAAGTCCGTGGAGCAGCTGCAGGTACAAGGCTGCTACCGCCTGTCCGATGCTGGCTGTGAAGCGCTCGTGCGCCGCTGCGCGCCGTCGCTCGACGCCTTCGAGATCTCGTGCAACCAGCGGATCACCAAGAAATCCATCGATTACTTTTGCGAGCTGCAGCATCTGCACTCGCTGACGCTGTCCGAGTGTCCGCAGATCGACGACGCTTGTCTGGAGTCGCTCAAAACGATGAAGAACCTGCGCAAACTCCAGCTGAACCAGATGGAGCGACTCTCGGACGACTTTATCGGCTCGCTGGCGAAGAGCTTGCCGGAATTGCAGGAGTTTTCGGTCGCGCGCTGCTCCCAGCTCACGAACCGCGCCGTCGAGGGGATCTTGGAGGCCTGTCGTGGCTTAAAGGTGCTGGACGTGTCGGACTTGCACCTCATCACCGACGAGTGTTTCGAGCCCGTTCGAGCTCACGGCCACCCTCTCAATCGAGTATCAATCCGGTGCTGCCTGGGACTGACGGACGCCGCGCTTCAGCACATCGCGTTTGGTGCCAACTCGTATCTGGAGACGCTCGAGATGTCCAGCGTTTCGGTAAGATTGCACACAGTCCGTCTCTTGACTGGCAAGTGCCGCTAACTTTTGTGCGACGGTCTTGTTTGTGGTGACGTGCAGCAAGCTACTGATGTGTCGATGATGGCACTGAAGGAGTTTTGTGCGACTAGCCTACGGGCTTTGGATATTTCGTTCTGCCGCAACATCTCGGAGGATGCCTTGGGAGTGTTTGCCGACGAAGCGGATAAGCTCGCTTCCGTGGTGCTGTGGGGCTGCACGCAGGTACGCTTGTTCTGCTACGCACAATTGTTGCTGCTGTTGGCCAGTTCTAACCATCAACGTCGTTTGACGCAGATCACGGCGCGCTTCCTGACTCGCCAGTCTCGAGACGAGCTTATTGTCACAGGCCATCCTCTATTGACGGGCCTCTCAATTCGGTACTAAGTTCTACATTTGTGACTTCAGCGTGGTGAGGGGGATTGGAATCATGTTACAGCGCGTCGCGATCTCGACGAGCGACTTCACCACCAGTGTTGGCTGCGTAGGAGGGAGAGATTCACCGCGATATTGAAGCCTTGCTTGACAGAAACGTCCCTGGAGACAGATCCACTATAAAGGCCCCCGAGCGAGCGTCTCCGACGGCGGAACCTCAGTTAATCGCCGTCAAGACTGAGGATCTCCTCGAAACGCTGTGGGCTCAGCCGGAGGAGACCCGAAGGAGGAGGTATAGGAAGCTCTGAAATGAAGATGCAGTTAATTTACATGCACATTTGACAATGACTTCCCACGCTAACTCCTATCAAGGTAGCCGTCGCGCGGGTTTGGCAGCGCTTTTCAAGGGCATTGATCACGATCTCAGTGGACCGGATCGCGTTGAACTCCAGCGACTCGGCGCGAACCATCTTGTGGAAGAAGCGGCCAGTGATCTCCTTGTACGGCGCCTGCTTGTACACGTAACTCACCAGACTGATGCCCTTGAGATGATACTGGACGAAGTCGAGCACCCTGACGAGGATGAGGAGCCACGAAGCAAGTTGCTGAGAATGTACATGAACAACTGCTGGCGCCCAATGCATCGGGACAACAATGTTGGGACGGTGCTCCAAGCACGAAACAGAAACTCACCGGCGAGGTAGGTGAGAGCCTTCTCCCAGATTTCGATCGTGCAGCGACCCAAGTGTCGGCTTCAGGTGCTCTTCTTTCTGCTGCATGCAAGTGCGCAGGGTCTCAGATTCGGCCCGTGCCATGCCATTTCGCTCTCCTGCAGGACTTTTGCCTTTCATTTTGGTCGCCACAAGTCAATCTACGCCGCGATGGAGTTACGTTACTCTCCGTACCGCAGGCAAAGCTCCAGAAAGTAAGTTGAGGTTTACCATCATGAGTTCAAGCGCGATCGACTAACTCCAGCTGTGTTTGTTTCTTTGCAGGGCGAAAGCAGCAATTTCAGCAACCGCGGCTGGTTCTACTGCCACCGGTTGCCACGATGCCCAGGCGTGGACTGCGGAAGAGGTCGGTTGGTGCTTTGGTGAAATTTGGGTCTGAATCTGACGGATCAAGTGCTTTTTGAAGGATTCCTTGCTTCGCGATGGCGTTGCCGAGTTCGGAGCAAAGAAGTGGAAGCAGATTGCCCGTGATCTTGAGGATCGATCACCAGGGGAATGCAGCGCACGCTGGAACCAGCTCCTCGGTTTCGGCGTTGTCCGGAGGCCGTGGAATGTAGCAGAAGACACGGAATTGGTGCAGTTGGTGAAGAAGTACGGCGCAACCAAGTGGTCTGTCATCGCGTCGCACTTGCCAGGACGAAGCAGCAAGCAGTGTCGTGAAAGGTGCGTGTTTCAGGCTATACAATGTGCAAAAGGAGGCTGCTCTAACGTTTGGTAATGCTTGCTCTCTAGATGGCACAACCAGGTGAACCCTGCGATCGCGAAGACGCCGTGGACCAAGGACGAAGACGAGCTCGTCGTGCGTCTTCAAGCCAAGTTCGGCAACTCCTGGGCCAAGATCGCGACGTATCTGCGTGGACGGACGGATAACGCAGTGAAGAACCACTGGAATTCGTCGCTGAAGTCGCCTGCCAAGCGTCGATGTGCAGCTCCGCGAGGTGAGCAGCCCGCCATCCGCAAGAACAAGCCGAAGAAGCGTTCCCGCCGAGCCAAGTCACGGAGCGTAAAGTTGGAAGAAGAGCCCCCTGTTTTTCCTGTGCTTGCTGCAGATGAAGTGACCAAGGCAGTTCCAGCCTCTGCTGTCGAGGAGGCTATTACGGTGGTGGCTCCTGTTCGTCCTGTTGGTTGTGGTGATGGTTCTACTGACAGTTCGACCAGTCCTTCGACTGGCGCTGCTGTTCCATGTGAAGACCGAGGGTCCTTCTCGCCCGACGCTGTGGACAACCTGGAGCTGTCGTTTCAAGACGGGGTATTGCGAGCTCGTGCAGTGATCGATAACATCTTGGACCCAATGGGAATGGGTAGCTTCGAGGGTTCCTTGGAGCAGTCGGCATCGAGCTTGTACTCGGCAAGCAACGGGCTGTATTCGGGGGATCCCACGTCACCGGCACGCCCTCCGTTTGGCTTGGACGAGCTGCTGTACGACTCGCTGCACGATGTGTACGGTGGCATTGGCAGTAATGGCCTGGGGCCGTCCGACTTGGAGCCACCAGGTCTCGTACTGAGCGCGCCTTTGGGTGAAGTAGCTCGCGTGTATCATCGATCGACGCTCGTCACGGACGGGATGGCGTGCATCACGTACTTGTCGCCGTCTGGCCCAGCGCTCGTGCCAACCGCAACGAATGCGCAGCCCGGGTTCGACGTCGTCAAGCGGGAGATCCCGTCGGCGGAGTGTGGCGACTTCACTATCCCCGGACTGTCTTGCCCTCTCGGCGTGGAGCTGTAAAGCGTTCAAGCCGTCAATGTTTGTGTACCTCTATTTTGTGCGTAGGGAGCTGCGTGAGATTCCTCTAGTGACGTGAACTCGTGTGTGTTGCAAGTGACTTATTTGCCAGCTTTTGTCTTGCTCTTGCTTGTCACGCGGCACTTCAAACCGTTTTCCCTCTGGATCTTGAAACGACGCGACGCGACCGTGCCATTCTTGAGCAAGAAGCAACTTGTGCAGCGCGCCATGACGGCATCGGGTGACGTCTCCAGCGCTGCGAGTCCAAGTGAACTTCACAGCAGCTCCGACAAGGCTGGCGAGCCCGCGTCTTCTGTCTCGGTGAGTGAGCGAGCCAGCGACGATGAAGACGATGAAGATGGCCAGGTGGAGAAAATCGTGTTACGACCGGAACCTTTGACGCAGCAGCTTGCGGGGCCCTTGGATATCGAAGCCGGTTTGCAGCTCATCGAGCTTTGCCGCGAAGGGAACCTGGACGCCGTCACGCAACGAGTTCGTGCTGGTGCTCCGGCGGGGTTCATCACGACAACAGGCTGGACGCCGGTGGCTGCCGCTGCCTACAGCGGCTTCAACGACGTGCTGGTGTATCTCCTGGAGATCGGAGCCGACGCCATGTACGAGACTTCAGCTCCGGGTCGAAAGTATCAGCTGCCGACTGGCCATGCTAGTGCCAGTAACTTCGTCAAGGAGGTGACTTGCAACACCCCGCTGCATTGGGCGTGCTACAAGGGCCATGCAGACACAGTGTCGACCCTGCTCGCGGCAGGATACAACCCTGAAGCGGCCGACTCGACGGGGAATCGATGTCTGCACTTGGCGTGCTCCGGAGGTCATCGCGAAGTGGTCGAGCTGCTTCTCGCCCACTCGGCAGCAGTGGAGCCGCGCAACAAGTACGGCAATCGGCCTCTGGACTTGGCGACCGAGCCAGGCTGCCGTCGCTTGCTGGCGCGATTCCAGTCCCAAACGACGTGCGAGTGGTGCAAGGAGTCTTTCAGCCGCCTCCGCCGTCCCAGTCTCTGCCAACACTGCCACAACGTCTTCTGTGACACAAAGCCTTGCTCGTCCACTTCGTCAACTGGTGTCGACGCGAGTGGAGGGAACAATGCGGACCACGAGGCATCCACGACAACAACCTCCTCCATGCTCGCTCAAGTACGCAGCTTGCGCTATTGTCAAGAATGCGCCACCGAAATGGGGCGAGCGGAGCAAGACTTACGCAACGTTCTCGACAGCAAGCTGGAGCTCATTCGACGCACCCTGACAGTGCTGGATCCAAGCATCGGAGGCAGCAACCGCCCGACGACTTCCTCCGCCTACGCGTTGAATGAAGACGACGTCGCTGGAGAAGGCGAAATCGTAGAAGGCGAGACGATATCAATTGACGCGATTGAAGGTGCTGCATCAGAGACGCCAAGCGAAGGCTTTGCGCTTGATGCAAGCGGTGACGGCTCGACTCCAGCCCTGCAAATCGGCGTCGACGGCTCCCTTACTGAGCTATCAAGTCCGATCGACAACGAAGACAGCTTTGATGATCAAAGATCGTCGCGATCGCGGGCTTCAAAGCGCCGCTCCTTGACAAGCACGGAGACCATTCTCAGTGCCCTGACGCTGACCCAAACCGATGCGGAGGCTCTCTACACCGCGCTGGAGACTGCGCAGCTGAAAGCTGCAGACGCCGAGCTCCTCCGCGCTTCACGACAAACGTACCGACAGCTCGTAGCTCACGTGGCTCTGCAAGAAGAGGTGAAAGCTCTGCTCGCTGTGCGTCCCATCGGCATCCGGTCGCTTCTGGGGCCGCTTAAACGCGCCTTGCAACACGCAACACGTGAACAAGTGCACCCAGTCATGCTGTCGGTAGCGCTGCAAGTCATCCAGAGCGCCGAAGCCGAATGCACGCTCTTCGGCTGCCACGCACTCTGCGAGAAGATCGAACGCGGCTCTCGTCGTCACAGCAAAGACATCGCCCGACTCGAGGCAAGTCTCGCCGAAGCTCAAGTACGCGGCGTCAGCGACAAATTGCTAGGTGCTGCCGTGGCGCTTCGGGACCGGCTGAACGCTGAAGTTCGCCTGGAAGCTTGTCTCGTGCCGTTCAAGGCCCCACTGGCCGTAGAACCCGTTGGTACGGCCCCACCACCCCAACCAGCACCAGGGAGTGGCGGGTACGTCTTCACCGACGGCACAGCACTCGACACGTTGCTGCAAGCTCTGGAACACCGCACGCAACTCGTGTCAGCTGCAGTCGACAGAGGCACAGCAGTCGAAGGCGTGTCTTCCGTTCTGCTGGAAGAAGCCAACACGTTGCTCAAGCAGCTCAAGAAAGAAGTCCGCGACGAGACTAAAGCTGAAGAAGAACGGCGCAAAGCGGAAGAGGAGGCTGCGCTTAAAGCTGCCAAGAAAGGGAAGAAGAAGAAAGCATAACCCACCGAGAGAGCAATAAAAAAACGACACTACTAATGGCAACAACAACAATTGGGATTGTCATTTGAGATGTCGGTTCTCCGTCGTAGAAGAAGAGAAGTTAATGGTGAGGAAAGTCTGGATCGGGAGGCCGCGCCGCTCTCAGTCGTCGTATATTTACGCCATAACAGCGACGCCCCCTAGAACCGAAGGAGCAAACCTCCTCATCGTCTTCTGGGAATTCCACGAACTTAGACAATGGAGCCGGCGTTCGAGGCGATACGCGGCCACAGGTCGGCGCACTCCTTGCCCACGGGGCCCGTGATGGCCGAACCCTTCATCTCACCCTTGGGGTTGACGATGACACCGGCGTTGTCCTCGAAGTAGAGGAACACGCCGTCTTTGCGGCGCCAGGCCTTGCGCTGACGGATGACCACGGCGGGCATGACCTTCTTACGGAGGTCCGGCTTACCCTTCTTCACGGTGGCCAGCACCATGTCGCCCACACCGGCGGCGGGCAGACGGTTCAGACGACCCTTGATTCCGCACACCGCAATGATGTACAGGTTCTTGGCGCCCGAGTTGTCGGCGCAGTTCATCACAGCGCCCACAGGCAGACCCAGGGTCATGCGAAGCTTGTTGCCAGAGGCACCGCCACGTCCTGCATTGGGAGAAAAGAGGGGGGACGATTAGGGAGGCTGCTGAGCTGCTTCTGGTGCTGTTGCTGGGGCGAAAACGTACCACGCTTAGTTGCCATTGTTGCTGCTTCCTTTTGAGAATCTCGACTGACGAGCGGAGAGCTACGGCCGAAAGGGATGCAAGACGTTTTCGAGGCCGGCGTGGCCAACCAAAATGAATGGTGTGTGACACATACAAATGTGGTGTTTAAACATATATGGTGTGGTCCACGTAGGTTTCATACAGCCAAGCTGGATTGATCCATCACGACGATGGTGGACTACTGGGTGTCCCGGGAGCGGCACTACTGCAAGTACTGCAATGTGTGGATGCAGAGCGACAAGCTGGTGCGGATATGCTGAGTCTCTGGAGTGGCTGTGAGGTCTGGTGCTGACCGTGTGGATCAATCGTTGCCCGCGCAGAGCATCAAGCACCACGAGCAAGGCCGCAAGCACAAGGAAAAGGTGGAGGAGACGCTCAAGCTCAAGCGCCAGGCCAAGTCGGACGCCGGCAATGCGCAGAAGGAGCTGCGTGACCAGCTGCAGCAGATTGAGGAGGCTGCGCAGGCCAAGTATGAGCAGGACATGGCCAGCAGAGCCCCACCGCCGCCGCCAAGGAGGCCGGGGCAGAGCAATGCGCCNCCACCGGCATGGGCGAGTGGAGTACCGTGGAAGTTCGGCAGATCGATGAAAGCCCGGAAGCGGTGGCGAAGCGGGCGGAGGAAGCGGAAGCGGAGACAGCACATCTGGAAGAGGAGCAGAAGCGCATGGACGCTCTCGAGGACTTTTCGTCGCAAGGAGACAACGCGCTGGGCGCGTTCAATCCGTGGGGAGGCAGCTACAAGGGCGTCAACCTCGACGAAGTTGCTGATGCTGATGGATCTTCCTCCTCTGCTGCACCTCGTCGCGAAGAGGAGATCAACATCACGACGGATGGGAATGTCAGCTTCAAGAAGCGAGGCCAGAAGAAGCAGAAGCGCAGGCGGATACACACGGACGACGAGTAAAGCGAAGCCCAATTTCCCTGCATGCAGCCCATACTTTTTTGCGTGTGGGTTGGATTTTGTTTGTTTTTCTTGTAAAAAGGAGAGTTTGTTTCTGCTTCGCTTAAAAAGTGACGAGACAGCCGACGAGCATGATCATTCCATGCATACAGAGGTGCGAGGCGACTTCCTCTCAACTAGGAAGAAGGGAAGAAAGCCCGACCTTTTTTTTCCGACCGAGAGACTCTACAGGTGGCCGCCCGCGGCCTTGATCTTCTCGGCGTCCAGGTAGGCCGTACCGTAGGGCAGGAACTCGTCGCTGTGGGTGCTGGCGATGTTCTTGTACTCGCTGGCCTGCTTGGTGATGTCGGCCACCTCGTCGTCCGACAGGTCGCGCACGTACTTGGCCGGGTTGCCGGCCCAGAGCTGTCCAGACGGGATGCGGCGTCCAGGCGGCACGACGCTGCCGGCCGCAATGATGGTGTTGGACTCGACCAGGGCGCCGTCCAGGATGATGGCTCCCATGCCGATGAGCGCGTTGTGCTCGATGGTGCACGAGTACAAAGTGCAGCCGTGGCCGATAGTCACGTCGTTGCCGATGTTGGCACCGGGGGCCAGGCCCGGGCTGGTGGAGCTGGCCGTGTGGATCACCGTGCGGTCCTGCACGTTGGTGCGGTTGCCGATGCGGACCTGGTTCAGGTCGCCGCGGATGACCACGTTGTAGAAGACCGAGGCGTCGTTGCAGATCTCCACGTCGCCCACGATCGTCGCGTTGGGCGCCACCCACACGTCGTGCGCAATGTTCGGCCGCTTGTCGTACAGCGCCATCACCTGGCGGTGACGCGAGACTGCAGTAAGATATAATAAATCAATGTTAGATATCTATCAGTCGAAAGAACTCTTATCAACATGCCGAGAGCACAGCCTCACACTTCTCCTTGAAGGAGTTGTTGTCCATCACGCGCAGGCCGAGGCGGTCCAGCGCCTGGCCGGTCTCGCGGACGCAGCGGCCCAGCTCGAAGGTCACCTTGCGCATCATGATCGCTGCTGTCGAGAGGAGGAAGGAAGCGTGAGGCCAGGGTGAACGGGGGAGACCACCACAACGTGTATCCGGACACTTACAAACGATGTGTGCTGCCATTCCCCTTTATCCGGACACTCGAGAGGCCGCGGTTCCAGTTTTTGGACCGGTTTGCCATCGTGTGGACACACCAATTTAACCGCTTGAAGTGACAACTTGGCAAGAATCGCCTGCGCGTGACGACGGAAGACGATCTAACTAGACAAGAGTCTTGTATCGTTCCTGCCTTCTTGCTAAAGGAAATAATCGCCTGCGAGCGCAACTCGTATTTGCAGACGCTTTCGGCCACGTACTTGAACAGCAAACAAGGTGGCGTTGGTCTCCGAGTTAATGATGGATTTTGGCATTCAAGAGAGTTTATCCGGCTAGCGGGGCTACTGCAGCAGATCTACGAGCACGAAGGACCAGAACGTGCGCTTGATGTCGCTGCAAACTGTGCCGGTATGCAAGTTGGGCGTATTATTATGGTGCATAGTGCAGCTATGCCATTCTCGACCTTCTCGCTTGGCCGGAGACTCATATGAAAGCTGGTGGAGCTAGACGTCACGAAAGCCAAAACATAATAATGGACGAAGTCAACGACTATGAAATTCCCACTGAGGCTGCACAACCAACCACGTCCACCTACTGCATTTGGATCGTCGACGAAGCATCAGCCGGTACTTGCCAATTCTTCTCTGTCTGCGACTTTGCCTTCGTCCAGAGTACAGTCAAGCAGTGCGTCTAAACCCAGCCAAGTTCAGCTTTCCTACAGAGGAACCCTTACAGACGACCAAAAGAAGCTCTTTGCCAACATCAGTTTCGTGTTAAGCCATGGGCCCAGCGTGAGGCTGTCATCCGCGAATTTGAATGTCAAGCCCTGTGCTGTGCCAGTGGTCGAGTCGCTTCGGACACTACTTTACCTAGGTAGTTACTTAGCGGGGCGCGAATGCCGTGAAAATGGGAGCGTTCATCGATTTGATAGAACAGCGTTCTACCAGCTCGACAGGTGAACTCGCAGCCTTCGACCTGCGACGCGCAAGCGGTTGGACGATTCCGGTCTATCCGCCGTGGATCCACTGCAATTTTCCTTCATGAAATTCTGCACCTTCATAGGCAGCGTTCGTGCTGTGCTCTAACGTACAAGAATACCAGCACACCAAGGCGAGTTGCTGCAGGATTCGATCTGAAGATGAAGAGGCGCGAGTTGAGTCAGGATGGACCCAACTCGGCGCGAGCGATGCAGTACATACATATTTTCGAGCTTGCTTTTTGTTGTCGTTCGTAAATGCAGTAAGTAGTCCAGTCGATGGGTAGTTTGCAGTGTCGTCTTCGTGGCCGAGCGTTGCCATCTCTGCTGCAGCGCGCGCGAGTGTGCTGGCTTTTACAGAATCGTGCACTGAGATTCGTCGCTCTCCTCCAGCAGCCCCGAGTCGCGTTCGATCTCCTTGATTAGATAAGTAAACACCTCGTCTGCACACAGACAAGAGCATCGAGACCGCGTTATATGATGCGTACGAAGTAGCCACGTAACGAATAATGCAGCATTTCCGTCGACGTACTGATGTTCTCGTTGTCTTTTGCCGAACACTCCACGAAGGGGCACTCCCAGTTGCTCGCGAGTGTCTGACCCTCTTCTACCGGGACTTCCCTGCTCGCACACAACACACACTGTACTGTCAGCACAACCGCACGAAAGTCTTTCCTTCCCTCTTTCTTCAATGAATTTGCCTCCACTTGCCTGGCCTTCTCTAGATCCGACATGCTGCCCACCAGCACGCGCGGCGGCTTGGAGCCCAGCATGTTGACCAGCTTCTCGTTGATGAGCTTGAGCTTCTCGAACGACGTGCGCGAGCCGATCGAGTACACCAGCACGTAGCCGTGCACGCCCACGGAAGCCGCCTGCGAGAAGTTGGCGTACTCGTCCTGCAATTAACAATCAGTACAGATAGATAGATACTTGTAGAGGTGCCAGTCTCACCATGCCCGCCGTGTCCACGATGTCCGTGACGAAGTGCGCGTTCCGCACGCGGATGGTCTTGTGGAACGTGTTCTCGATGGTGGGGTCGTAGTTCTCCACGAAACGGTTCTCAACGAAGCACGTGGTGAGCGACGACTTGCCCACGCCCGGGTAGCCCAACACTGTGAGCTTGCGCTGCACCTCCACCGGCATCTTGAACGACAGCTTCCTCTGCTGCTTGCTTTTCTGGCACTGCCCACACCCCCAAGGCAGACGACCGATGCGACACCGGACTCAACGCCAAAACTCGGCTGGTTGGATTTACCCCGATTTGCCCAATTTACCACGATTAGGCTAATTCCGCGCTATTTAGCCTAAATCGGTAGTCGAGCGACGCTGATTTTTTTTGGCGGCGACTGCACTGCACCGGCACCAGCACGCGCAGCTTGTCGTACACTCGCCACGTCTGCATCATGTTCGTCGGCGATGGCAGGCGAAGCTGTCAGCTTTGCAAGCGCTCACCTGGACAGCTTAGAGACCAAGACCGACCTCAGATAAACTACCCAATATACGCTAGTTTAGGTAAAACAAAACTCGAATTTTGGGCTGTCCCTCCAAAACAAACCGAAAACCGCATCCAAAACGCGTTTACCAGAGCGAGCGCCACGATGGATGGCTTCTTCTCCGCTACCCCCAACGCCGCATCCCCCGGCGGCCGCACGCGCCCCGTGAGCGCCGGCACGCGGCTGCGTCAGAAGCCAGCCAACGCCGCCGCGCACCAGGACTTCTTCGCGCAGCTGGGGGTCGATCCCTCGTCACGTAGCCGCACTGGGAGTAGCGCCAGCACCAGCAGTAACCATAGCTACAGCAGTATGACGGCGCGACCAGCCTCTGCGGGCTGGAGACCGCCGCCCATTGGCGGACTCGGCAGTGCGAGAGTGACGCCCCCTCCACCTGCACCGCCCGGAGCTCTAAACATCTCGAGTCTCCACAGGACGGCGACAACGACGACGACGAGCTTCAGGAGTGGCGGGTTGAACATGGCAGGCGCTGCGACGTTGAGAGCAGCCCCTCCAGCGCCTCCTGCTCCGGCTGCTGCTCCGCCTGCCCCTCCAGTGGCTTCAGCGCCTCCTGCTGCTGCTGCTAAGACGAGTTCTAGCGCGACAGCTCGGTCGAAGCCGACGCAGTTGTTCTCGATGGACGCGGAGGAGCTGTACAGTGACGACGGGTGGGACTGTGACTCGCCATCGACGGTGCTGTCGAATCCGACGGAAGAGGAAGGCGCGGCGACTACTGCAGCAGCAACGGACGAGTTCGCGTGGGGAGACGACGACGCCTTTGCCTCGCCTGTGGCCAACACGACAGCGCCGAAGGAAGCGTCAAGTGCTGCTGAGTTCGAGACGAAGGAGGCTGCAATTCCACCGCCTGAAACTGCGCCGGCAGCGGTGCAGTCGAGCTTGTTCCCCACGGAGTCGACGAGCAGCTCGTTGGGCACGCAGAGTGTCAACGCTGACCAAATGCCGCCACAGGAGACGGGGTCGCCGTTTGAGCACGCTCGGGTGGCGTCTACCCCGCCCCCTCCACCCGCAGCATCGTCGACTTTTTTCTCCGCCGATTCAGCACAAAGCGCGTTTGAAACGAAGAGTTTTACGGCGACACCGCAAGTGACGTCGTCATTCGAGCACGCCCAGGTGGAATCAGTCCCTCCGCCACCAGCAGCAGCAACGCCGTCGACGCTGTTCTCCGTCGACTCGTCCACTCAGAATGCATTCGACACGACGAGTTTTACTGCGAACCAAACGCCTCCTCTTGCCGCTGCGACGGAGGCTCCTGCTTCAGGCGACCAGCATCAACAGGATGAGCAATGGGAAGATAACTGGGATCAGCAAGAAGAACCCGTTGCTGCTGGTTCAAACGAAGCAGCGGCAACCGAGTCTGTTGCAGCGGCTGTCACAGCTACGCCGACAACCATCCAGACGGATGCATTTGTGACCCCTCCCGTGGAAATTACTAGCCCTGGTGGGGCTGCCGGCGAGTTCTGGGGCGAAGGTGACGAAGACGAACTATTCGATCACGACGACCATGCAGACGAGGAATGGGACGAGTCTATCAAGGATCAAACGAGCTCACTGCAGAATCTGGCGTTGCGCTCCAGTGATGAGGGCCATACACAAGCTGCTGTGCCTGCTTCGTCCAGTGAAGAAGTCTCCTCTTCGTTCTCTTCTCACCCGCCAGCACCTCCTGCTCCAGCTGTGGAGATAACTGGGCAGGAGGAAGCAGCGCCCGTGTTGCACGAAACTGTAGGCACGTTTGACCACCAAGTGCCCACACGTTCGGAAGAGACCCAGATCACCAGCCAGGAGGAGACGATTAGCCAGACGCCAGAGGTTACACAGGAATCTGAAGCATCTCCTCCGTTAGAGACAAGCCCGCTCAGACCTCCGGAGATGCAGGAATCCGCAGAACAATTGCACTTTGCCGAGAGCAGCCAAGAACCAAAGCCAGTTACCTCTCTTGATGCGGAGAGCTCTCCGTTCGCGAGTGCAATTGCCGAGCCCACTTCCCAAGGCAATGATCCGAATGTCTTTCCCGAGGCACCACCCAGCGTGCGGTTTCTTCACACTCCGACGGGAACTGGTGGACCGTTCGGACGAGTACCGTCCCCCCAGGGAAATGATGGTACACCCTTTCAGGACGGATTTTCAGGTGCTCCTGAACCAACTGCGCAGGATGCCCAACACGCTTCGCATGCTTCAATGTCGTTCGAAGGTGATGAGAAGCATGAGGAGACTGAGACGTCGGAATCTTATGCTGAAGCGAGCGTTCGATGGAACTCAGGTGCCATGCATCCAAGCGATCGTGACGAGCGAGCGCCTGACGAGCACACAAGCCCACGCGACGACGAACCTCGCCGCAACACGCATCTTGGCCAGAGCGATGAAGAAGAGCGGGATTCGGTCGTGTCGTTCTCGGGCGAACACTCGTTTTTCCCGTCCTCGGGGCGGCCATCTTCACTGTATGGTGGGTCTCAGTCGTCGTTTGCTAGTCATCGCATGTATCAGTCATCGGTAGCGAGCACGGACCACGACGGCAGCTCGATTGCCTCCTTTGGCGTGTCATCTGCTGGCGCTACGTTCGGCGGATCGGAGCGCGTCAGCGAAGGAGGTGCCTTTTCCGACGGCACGGTGTCGGAAACGCCGAGCATGGTCGATTCATCGAATGCTAGCACTGCATTTGGTACTGATTTCCCGTCTGTAAGCGAGGGACAGTTCTCTGCGCCTGGGACGACTATCGGTGGCTCGGACAATGCCAGCGACGGAGGATTCTCGGACGGTAACGCTTCTGAGACGACGAGTATGTGTGATTCGGTGAGCACAAACCCTCGGTTTGTATCGGAGTTTAGCTCTTCAAGTGGCCACTACGTGACTGAGAGAGTGGACCGTCGGGACGCCCAAGAACCCTTTGCACCGTCGGCACCGGAGTCCGACTCGGCCTCAGCGTTCGAAGGATCTGCGCCAGCCGCTGCTGCTTCGATGTTCGGAGGCGATGACTCTTCTGCAGCCGCTAATCCATTTGCAAGCTCGCCCAGTGCATTCCCTGCCTCGCAACAAGTTCAGTCTGCAACTGCGTCAGCGGAGCCCAGTTTTGATCACCAGCCAGGAACTGCTGCCCAGGAAGCGAGCATTCAAAGTGCTGCGTCTTTGTTTGGTGCCACTGCGGGTGCCGATGTTCCTAACCCGTTCAGCTCGTTTGGGGCTTCGCCCGCCGCACCTGCACCTGCAGCTGAAGCGACGCCTATTGAGGAGCACGAGCTCCCCACTTCCGATGCTGGTGACCTCTTCGGTTCAGGCCCTGCTTCAAGCGGATTCGAGAGCTCGTTTGCCCAGCCGACACAGCATTCCTACAGCTCTAGCTACCAGCCGCACGACCAGGTAGGGTTTGTGAAGGTTCCATGCGACATATCCAGGCTACTAACTCGTTCCTATGGCGCGTGTTTGTTTCATTTAGAGCTACAACCAAACTGGACGCGGAGGATACCCCAGCAGCGATGCATCGCCGTTCAATTCTGTCCAGGGTCAGGCTGTGTCTTCTAGCCCTTTCGACCGACCGGCAGCGGCTTCCGCAAGTCCGTTTGAATCGCAGAATTCCAGCTACTACAACAGCGGTGACCCGTTTGCCTCGCGCGGTGATTCTCAGCATGGATTTGGAAACTCGGCACTGTCAGCCGATAGCGTGTTCAGCAGTGGTGGCGGCTACAACAGCAACACAAGCGCTGATCACAGCGTCTCGTCGCAATTTGGGGGAGATGCACACGCTTCTGCAGATGCTGCATTTGGAGGTTATTCGAGAACGGACACCAGCGCTTCGACCGCAGCTGGTCATTTCGGACAGCAGTCGAGCGTTCCTACCGCTTCATACGGCGGAGACCAGAGCTACAACCAGTATGCTCAGAGCGACTCGGCTACCTATTTGGATCAAGGCTCTGCGACTGCTTCTAATGTATCAGCCCAGTACGGGTATCAGTCGGCGACAAGCGCAGGTGACCATACTCAAGCAACAACCAGTACGTTTAGCCGACAGCCGTTTGGTCAAAGCAACGGTGCTACACCTGGAACGAGTACTCCAAGTGCTGCAGCTTCTGGAGCGTTTGGCCATTTCAGCCGTCAGTCGTCGACAAGCTCTTTTACAAGCAGCAGTGCGCAGCGTGAAACCAGCGCATTTGGTGGCCACAGTCGCTACGGCAGTCACGAACGATTAGCTCCCGGAACGCCTGACAACTACAGCAGGAAAGCCACGGCACCGGCGTTTTCTAATACCAGCCCTGCTCAGCCTTCATATGGCAGTCAGCAGAGTAGTGGTTACGGCGGCCAGCAATTTGGCCAAAGATCAACTCCTGGAACGCCGGACAACTACAGTCACCACTCTGCAGCCGAAGTATTCGGTAGCGGCAGCTCAGCGCAGCCATCCTATGGCGGGCACCAGGATCACAGTTATCAGCAGTACGGACAAAGTGCTTCTCGTGGCCCAGCCGGAGGATTCGGCGACCATGCGCGGTCTTCATCAAGTGCATCGGCCGATGCCTTTTTTGGACACTCGTCGGGAACTGCTAGGATGGGCGGATCCTCTACAGGCTCTGACTTTGGTGGAGAGCGCGTGGCCACTCCGTCGTCGAGCTCAATTCACCAGCAGGCTCGGGCCCAACCGTCATTTTCGCGGAGTGGAAGCAACGCGTCGTCCTATACGGAGCAGCATGGCTCCTACGTGCCGGCAAATTCGACCCCAATGCGACCTGCGGCACATTCGCATGACTTGAATACGTCCTTCGGCTCGGTTGAGGGTGCCAGCTTTTCGCGTCATGCTTCCAACTCTTCAATGAGCCAGTATGGAATCAATACGTCGTTCCAAGCCCAGAGCACGCAGCAGCACGAAGTGAGTACCTCGGCGCAGCCTCCAGTGGACGCGAATTCGTTCTTTGGTGGAGCGGCTGCCGAGGTGACAGCCTCATCGTTTTTCGGCAGCACGACTACCCTGTCCTCATCTGATGCGCAGCCTACCCAGTCTCAGCCCCCTGATGCTTTCAGTGCTCCGGAAGTGCAGTCAATGTCCCAGTTTCCACCACAGCAGGAACATGAGCAGCATCAGCAACAAATTGCCCCGGAAAGTGAAGTATCGTATGCCGAGCCCAGTGCTGGACACTTCGGAGAGAGTGTATCAGTGTCTCCATCGCCAGCGGTCGAAGCGAGCCCGGAGCCGGCAAACAGTGCTAGTGATTTCCCAACAGCATCACGTGATACCTTGCAGCGGCCCGAGCCCCACAAACTTGCTGAGCCGTCGGCAGTTCCAGCTGAGGCGAATGCCCCCGTCGTTGATGCTACGGAAAATGCCCTGCCACCAATCGCGAACGAAAACGATGCGGGCCAACCTCAAGCGTTCGACGGGTTTTCAGCTTCCGACTCACACGGCTTTGGTGACGAGACGTCGTCCCACTTCTTGCCATCGTCGCCGCAAGATGCTGCGTCGTCATATCCATTTGAGGGCAAGGGATACAGCCAGGAGCAAGATCAGCGCCAGCAGCAAATGTATGGCACTGCAGCTGCCTCTCTGCAGTTTGCAGAAACGCACTCGTCGTACCAGCACAGCAACACCGCTGGCGCAACTACCCCGTACGGCGGAAGTGGTATGAATGCGCCTGCTGCTCATCATGGCAACTATTTTGCCCAGAGTGGTCCTGGAGCTGGCATGGCAAGCCCCGGTAGCTACTCGCAGCAACAGCCCCAGTACGAGCAGTATGAGCAGCATCAGCCACAGCAACCCCAGCACCATGCCAGTGCCGGCTATGGTTATCATGGTGGCGCGGCAACGGTCCAGCATGAAGCTTCAGCATCTCATCTTTCTAGTGAGCACGAATACGGAGCTGTGGCGGGGCATGGCTACGGGTCGACGAGTTCACACCAGGTCTCTCACCCGATTGCAGCCCCAGTCGTGAAGACCAGCAACAAGTACAAGGATCCATGCGTCGCTCCGCCATCGTGTCTGGCGTCGTTCGGCTTCGGTGGCAACGTGGTGACGATGTTCCCCAAGAGGAAACTGCGCTTGAATATTGCAGGAAGCAGCTACCGGAACAGTCCTCGTGGCGTCCAAGCGTACGTTTCCCGTTGGGATCCAGACTTGCGTGATGTCGTGGCCGCTTGCTCTAACCTAAACTTGTTCTTGTGTTCTCGCATGCAGGCCGTCCGAGTTTGAAAACGCAGGCAACGGTGAACTCCGCAAGGGTCCAGTGAGCGTGTATCACATGGAGCAACTGCACCCGAAGGACAAGGAGTTCGAGCACATGGACCTGTTCCCTGGTCCGCTGACGGAGGATACGTCCGACGAGGCGGTTTTGGAATACCTTGATGATCGTCTGAAGCAGAGCGAGGAGCCGACGTGCGCGGCTGAGGTCGAAGACGAGAACGAGCGTTTGCTGCTCAGCGTACTGCGAATTTTCGTCAAGTGCAACGGGAAGCTACGCTCGGACCCAGGAACGCTCAATCCGAGTGATCCTGACTCGCCTGAGGCCCAGCTTATCGCGGTGCTAAGCGAAAGCAGTAAGCGGCGCAATGGCCACCAATCTCCCAGTTTCCCCGCACCTCGGAAGGCTCAGCCTGCTACGGTAAGCTTCTCGCATGGGAGTATTTATTGCGCGGCTTAAATACTGACAAGTGTGTGCTGTTCGCTTCCATTTAGCACCCGGATCTACTGCTGAAGCATGCAAACGATCTTCGCGAGCTGCTATTAATTGGAGATCGTAAGAGCGCAGTTTCGGCTGCGATGACTGCGCAGATGTGGCCGGAAGCGATGCTTATCGCATCGTTCACCGACAAGGAGGAGTACAGGGTACGTCTAGGCAAGCCTGCGCTATCCATTGGCCATTCCAGGGTCTAATTCGCCTTTTTATCGTGTTTTTCACCATTGTCTAGCGAGTCCTGCGCACGTATCTGGACGAGCACTACGCGACAGGCGATCCATGCCGCGCGCTCTTCATGTCGTTCGCGGACCAACAGGAAAAGAGCGTGCAGGAACCGAAGCGACTTCTTCAGACAAACGCCCAGCAGCCCGCAGACTCTCTGATTCTGTCCAGCTGGGTCGCACACGCTCAAATTCTTCTCGCCAATCGAACTGCGGATACCAACAAGATCTTGATCGAGCTGGGCGACCGGCTATGGAGCGAAGCCGGCGCGGTTGCTGCAGCGCACATTTGCTACCTGCTTGCAGGGCTTCAGGTGGAAGCGCCCATGCCGACGTCCAAGATGGCGCTGCTAGGAGGTGACCACCGCGCGCCCAAGGAAGCGCGCTTTTACGTGTCCCCTGGTGCGGTGCAGCGCACGGAAGTGTACGAGTGGGCCCAGAAGCACTCCAAGAGCCCAGCCAACCTCATGATCCCTTTCCAGGGCTACAAGCTCATCTACGCCATGCTGCTGGCCGACCACGGCAAGCTGGAGACGGCGTTCAAGTACGTGACGTCGATGCTCACGGTGATCAAGGCTGTGACGGCCACGATGAAGCCCGGCTCATCGATGTATCTGGAAGGAATGAAGAACCAGCTCACAGTGCTGGATGACCGGCTGCGTCAGCATCTTGGCCAAGACCGCGTGGCGTCAGTGGCAGCATCGGCCGGCCGCGGCGGAGGCCGCAAGCAGGGCAAGTGGGGCCTTGGCAGTGCGCTCAGCATCATGGGAAAGATCGTGAACCGCGTGGTGGAAGGCAGCGACTCGGCTACCGCGACAGCCGCTGCTCCCCACGCGACGACACCGGGTGGCTTGTATGCCAGCGAGGCTACCCCACCAGCAGCAAGCTACCCGAGCACCCCGTCCGTGACAGCACTGACGTCGTCGCCTGTGCCGTCATATCCGCAACAGCACGTCCAGCAAACCCCGCCGTCCAGCTCGCACGGACCTTCCCCTGTGCTTGCAGGCTCGTATGGCCACGCGACTCCGCCGCCCAGCTCGCACGGGCCTTCCCCTGTCCCTGCAGGCTCGTATGGCCACGCGACGCCGCCGATGTCACAGGGAAGTGCCCCTGGCTCCTCGAATGGTTACAGCAGGGCTCCCACTGCGTCACCAGCAGGACCCTACGCAAGGGCGGCGACTAGCGGCATCCCCCCATCAGGACCGTTCTCGGGCAATGGACGACAACAGTCGTCTGGCCCATTCTCTGGAAATGGGCGGCCTGGTGCCTCGGGGCCGTACTCGAACAGCGGCCCGGGATCTCAGAAGCATGGCGCAGTGCCGCTGATGCGCTCGCAGCACTCGATGGAGCCGCCGGGGAGCAACCACAGCAACCACAGCAACAGCAGCTTCAACGGCATGCCTATGAACAACGCACCGCAGTACCCGCCACAGCAGCAACAGCCTCCTTCGTCCCAGACGTCGCAGCATTCGCAGTACTCTCAGCATTCGCAGGACACGCCAGCAGCGCGCCCAGCTTTCCAGAAGCCTGCCCCGCTAGATGTCGCCGGCAATACGAGTTCCATGAGCCAGCCCAAGTCGCTCGCCGCTGGATTAGCTGCTGAAGTGGCTGCTTCGCTGCCGCCCACGGACCCCGCCACAATGAGCGGACCTTCGAGCGACAAGGGCAAGGCAAGCCCCAAGTTCAAGAGCGCCAAGAAGCCTGCGCGTTCCAAGACGCCACCGCCCAGCAGCAGCTCGAAGAGCTCCTCGGGCTGGCTGTCAGGTCTCTCGTCCTTCATTGCCACCAAGATGAACCCGGAGGCCAAGGTGGCCAAGCTGGGCGAGCATCTGGAGGCCTACTACGACGAGAAGACCAAGCGCTGGGTGTTCCCTGGCGAGACGGCGGCCGAGGAGCCGGCGATGCCCAGTGCGCCGCCTACAGGCCCGCCTGGCAGTGCGCCTGGCTCGAGCGCTACTGGCATGCCTCCTCCTGGCGCCAACTCGGCCCCAAGCTCGATGGCAGGCGGTCCTGCACCCAGCGACGACCCGCTCGCAGCGCTCATGGCGCCTCCTCCGTCGCACGTGCTGATGAAGAAGGACCCGCTGGCTGCGATGATGGCGCCTCCTTCACGCCCAGGCTTCCACGGCGCGCGTCGCGGCGGATCCACTGCTCAGCGCAAGCCGCCACGCCCGCAGTTCGCCGTGTTCAAGCCTACCGCTGCTCCTGCTCCCGCCGCAGAGGAACCGAGCGAGTAAAGTAAACGAAATGGTGCTGACAGGCAGTGCAGACGCCGTCCAGATCGAGCCCAGCGCCGAGTAAGTAGCTCTTGCATTTAGATACATGTCGTACACGTTTTGCATGCCTCATCTACTGCTTCTTGTCCGACGCAGACTGCTCTGGCTGTGCCTGCTTCTTGATGTCCTCCACGCCGAAGAACCTGTCCAGCTGCTTGTCCGTGTACCTCTGGATCTGCAAGCACCAGTACATTGTGAGTTCTTGTGCACAATATTTTAACTCCTGTTGCAATTCTCCAGTCTGCGTACCCCCGAGAAGACGTGCTCGTGCCCTTCGCGCCCCCTCTTGGTGCCGTAGTCCGTGAAGAGCACCATCTTGGCCGTCATGGCGGCGCAGGCCACCCATGAGAAAACCTGCAGCGAGCGGTGGTAGCGGCGGTCAATCATCGCCCCAGATATTGTCGAGTCGCTTTTCACAACTAAAAAAGGCTTTTCTCGACTAAGTCCGAAACAAAAACAATTGATCCAACGACGAGTTCAAGCTGTCCTCGTCAGGATAATATGTTTTCTTTCATTAATGCGTTTTGAGTTCACTTTTGCTGCAACATGAGAGATCTGCTTGCTACCGGTATGTTCTACCCGAAGATCAAGTACAAGATGTAGGCGCAGAGCGCCAGGACGGGAGGCATCAGGACCCTCCGCTTCACGATGCGTGCCCGACGCCGCTTCTCGATGCCGGCGTCCTTGGACGTGATAACCAGCCAGTGGTTGGCCCTCGACGCGTCGTGCAAGTAATTCACCACGTCCCAGCCATCGTGTGACTCGACGCTGAAGTGACCGTCCGACATCTCCACGTTGTAGCCCTGCGGGTACTGCACCTGAGGCACGAAGACCTCGGTCGGATACATGGACGTCTCGTTCGACTTGCCCGGGTCCGAGACGTACTCGAGCTCATAGCGCACGCGCTCAAGCACGAACTCGGACTTGGACGGCGTGCCGGCGATGCGCGTGGCGTACGGACGAGCGAAGGCCTGAATGGCTCGCGCAGGAGCGTCTCGCTCCGGGACGGAGAAGTGCGCTCCAGAGCGGACGGGCTTGTCTCGGCTGACCAGGCTCAAGTCTTCCAGGTTCCACTGGTCTCCGTACTCGTTGCAGTTGTCGGACGTGTAACACCAGAGCGTGAAGGAGACCAGACTCGCCTCCAGGCACGAAATGGTGTTGTCAAGAGCTCCAACCTGCGCGCTGAAGTTGCCGCTCCGGAATGCTTTCCCGCTGTGCATGTTGAACGGGATGCCCGTCTCACCAATGAGCGTCGGCGCGTTGCTCATCTGCTCGTTGCCGTACACCTTGATGCCCGCCAGTTGCTTCAGATGCGTCCTGCGCACAGCGGCAGCCCCGAACGCAGGGCGTTTGGTTCTCGGGTCGACGGTGAAGTACGGACGCCACGCCTGGAGGAACAACGTGACGCCATCGTACCAGTGCGTCGCATTAACAGCGCGTGGGATGAGCGTGTCGTCGATCTCAGGGAACTCGTCGATGCTGAACTCGAGCGGCGGGAGCTCCACAAACAGCAACGTGTGTGGTAAAACACTGCGGATCCGCTCGGCAAAGCGCTGCAGTTGCCAACACACAAGAACAAACATGAGAGAACTACGCAAGCTTCCATCTTGTACCAGCCCGACTTACCGCTGCGAAAGGCACGTAGCAATCCCGTCCAAACATGATACCGGCGAAGTGGTCCGGGCGCAGTAGCACCGGTTGTCCTGTCATGCTATCCACGTCCCAAACGCCCTCATCTCTCCATACGCAGCGTCGCCCTTCCTGCCACGCGCGAGCTCCATTGGGATCCACCGTCACCAGCTCGTCCGGGCGGCCAAACACGTGCTGGTTCGCGCCGTTCGACCAGCGCTGGATGACCTGCTGGTACCCGTCAGCCAAAGCCATGCCCTGAAACGGCGTGGGGGCCAAATCGTACTTGAGTTCTCCGTGGTGGAAGTGCTTGCTCAGGTCCTCCAGCCCCACGTAACCCGAGGACGGTTCGTTCATCGTTCCAAAGCCCACAACATTCGTCAGTCCTTTCAACGCCTCGGCCAACTGCGTCATCGCGTCCAAGTAGTGCGACTGCAGGTATTCCTGCACGGGGATGCCATTAACCCGGCACGACGGTGCGCACTTGGAGCCTCCCCAGAAGAGCGAGAACATGGTGGCACACGCCATTTTGAAGTAGTTCGTAGGCCAGATCATCTTGGGGTACTTGGCCACCTCGAGTCCGCAGGTCTCGATACACAGCGCCGCCTTGGTGGCTTCGAAGTGGCGCGGATCCAGGCCGATGCACTCGAGCGTCCACATGGGAGCTCCATCCCCTCCCGTCCACCTGGACCAGACGTCCTGATGAGGGTCCACGTAGACGCTCAGTCCATAGTCCGCAGCGATTGCAACGATCTCCCGGATGTAGTTCAGGTAGGCTCGGTCGTACACGCCCGGCCCGCCGTGCTCGATGGCTTCCCACGTGACGATGAAGCGCAGCAGCGTGAGGCCCCAACGTTGCAGTCGCGCGAAGTGCACGGGCGCCTCACTCAGAGGAAAAGGCCGGTTGACGAAGGAGACGCCTTTGGCGCCGTCGAAGAAGCTGCTGGGTGAGTGCCGGTCCGTGTGCTGGTAGCCGAAAGGAAGCTTGGAGGAGCCGCCCAGGTTCACGCCTCGCAGCAGACGCACGCGGCCCTGCGCGTCCACGAAGTGGCCGTTGCGGATGGTGACAGCATTGGAGTTGGTGGTGGGCAGCATGGACACCCGCGGGGAGGCCGGCAACGGGTCGAAGGACGGAGCGACGGCCATGGGCATGACCGGCCACGAAGGAGGAAGGCGTTATGTGCTACCTCCTTTGCTCGATTTCGCCTGCGACGTGAGAAACGGCTTTGAGTTGACCAATCAGAGCGGCGTTCAACTATTTTTAGCGAATCACCGCGATTTGTCGGCTGGAGGCAAAGCATAATCATGGGGAGCTTCAGTTGACCAGGAGATGGA
>JAABLK010000510.1:0-24774 GCA_012295415.1 Phytophthora chlamydospora | reverse complement strand
CCTCCGCGCCACTGCTCGTCTCCGCCGCGGTCTCCGAAGCCTCCGCGGTCTCCACCGAAGCCTCCGCCACGTCCGCCGCGGTCTCCGCGCCACTGGTCCGACTGGTCGCTTCTCGTCTGCTCGCGGTCTCCGTAGCGGTCGCCGCCGCGGCCTCCGCGGAAGTTGTTTCCATCGTCGTCGTCGGCGCGAGCGCGCGGGCCCGAGGGCAGAGACGCCTCCGGGATGTAGGCAGCCGCCTTGTCGCCCAGGAACTCGCCCAGTCCGATCTTCTTGCCGCGCACCATGTTAAGGGAACTGTGTAGAGACGTAGAGAAGGAGGGAGCTCTCTAGCTGGTGCTGCGATGGGATATGACGTTGAGAAAAGAGGCGGGACTTGGAGGGGAATGGCTGGCTGGAGCAAGCGGTTACAGGACGAATGACGTGGTGCACATCAGACGTAACCCCTCGTGTACCCTCGATTGACTTGATATTTGTATCTGGACGTGAGTGAAGGTCAATATGGCTACACATTACCACGTACGTGGCAGAGCAGTCATTTGGTAACGGCTGACAAGCATGAGGACTATTTTGGTGAGCTTGGAGCTTGCTGGCCATGACGCTGCTGCAAGTGGAAGTTGCTTGGCTGCTTCAGCTGGCGGTCCCAGCTCTGCTCCATGACGTCCAAGCGAGGCACCGACTCCAGCCAACTACCAGCGGTTCCGCACCATGTACGTCCCCACCACACCTTGTCAAAAAATATACTTCATCCCCTTATCAACTGCCTCCTTGTCACCAGAGTAGAATGCCTCCACTGCAGCATCGCCCACTCACCACCCCCTTGCCACATCTAATGCACCATCGCCGACTCGATTTCTCGGCCGTATGAGCTGGGAGAAAGGCATGCTCGACAACTCGATCGGCACGTCTCTCCGCACTGGCAAAGACACTCGTCCGCCTGCAGTGCCATCGACTACTAAGCAAACGGCGTTGACCCCACAGCAGAGTTCAATGAGAAATACCACGACGACACCAGCGATCTCACATCCTTCTCCTACGGCGAAGAAGCAGTTGAAAAGTGGGTCACGCCCAATGACGATCGAGGAGTCGTACGACGAAGTGGAAAAGATGCTGGACCAGCACATGCGGCAACGCAAAGAGCCACGACCTCGACGGATCGAAGCTTTAGACTCGGTCAATGAGCAGTCTTCGTTGCCGCGCCACACGTTCGTGTTCGCTCCGTTGGACGACACCCGCATGCTGTCCGAGCTGGCGGCGCAGGAGGCGGCGGACGCCCGAGAAGGGCTCTCTAGAGCTGAATCCGACATGGAAAACGATCGGGAAGGCGGAGGCTCCAGCGTCAGATTCAAGTACTTTGGTCCGGAGGCACGGGCTTCGTACTACCGAACGTACCGCGAGCTACACAGCAAACCTCAGCTTTTTGTAAGTCGCGACGTTCAGGATCACCATCGTCTGGGCTCCCTTCGCTGCAACTCGAGCGCCACTGGTCTTCGACGCTCAACAGGTTTGAGGCGATCTCTGCCGACCTTGGAGCAGGCGCAGATATCTGTGGGCAGTGGCGACATGAACTTGTCCTCGTCCGTGCCGCGCTCTCCACGCATGCTCTTCCTCGGTGCGTGTCTAGCTGGAGGGCAATCGGCTCCGACGTTGCTACTGCGCAAGGAGCACAACAAGCGCTCCTTCGACTTCAGTCACCAGGGGCTTGGCGACAACTTCATCGTGCGCTTCGCGGCGTGTCTGCCGGAATTGCCGCTTGTCGAGTGCATCAACGTGTGCGACAACAGGCTGACCGACGCCGGCATCAGCTGTCTGCTTCGAGCTTTGGAGAACAAACCTCACCTGACGGCGCTCGATGTCTCGTCCAACCCGATGGGCCTTGATGCAGCAAGTGTGTTACGCGGGTACATCCGCTCCACGCTCTGTACTCTGCGTGTATTATCCCTCAACGAGGTCGCGTTGAGTGACCACGAGTGTGCCCGACTGGCCAAAGCGCTGGAGCACAACAAATCCATTGACCGCCTATTTCTCCGTGGGAACCAAGTTGGCCTGCAGATGCTTGCCAACGGGGGGCCTACGGTCGATGACGACGAGGAAGAGGACGACGGAGACAAGCCAACGAAGGTGTCAACCGGTGGACAAGCTTTGGGCGCCATGCTTCAGGCGAACTTGACGCTGCAGCAACTGGACTTGTCCTGGAATCAGCTTCGCGCAGCTGGAAGCGCCTTCATCGCTGCTGCATTACCCATGAATTACCAATTGCGTGAGCTCGACCTGAGCTACAACTCTTTGGGGAACAAGGGAGCGCTGTCACTAGCCCACGCTCTACGGTCTGGCGCGCGATTGAGAAGACTCACGCTGAGCTACAACGGTATCTCACCCCGCGGAGGTGTAGGATTGGCCAGTGGTCTAGCGGTGAACGCTTCGCTCTCAATGCTCATACTCGATGGGAATCCGTTGGGGACTACTGGAGGCAAGGCCCTGATGCATGCAAGTTGCGCTCCAAGGCCAAGTTCAGGAGCAGCGTCGGCTGTCTGCCAGTTATCCCTGCTGGATTGCAGCTTGAACGTGTCGGCGCCCACGATGTCTGCTGCAACTGGCGACGAGCAGCTTCACGTGTTCAATCCTGTGGAGCCAGCAGGTAGCTACGTTTTGGATCTCAGCGATGCCTACGAGCACATGGTGGCACACGAGCTGCTACGGCTTGCAGTATCGCACCCAAGTCGCTATCACTTCACAAGGCTGGAGTATCTACCGTCGACCCAGAGCCGAGGGCAGACAGTAAAGCTGGAGATGGTTAAACGTCGAGTTCAGCCCTCAACTTCGCCGCTTCCTGAAGATGCCGCGGTCGATGGCAACAGCATTAATGCTGGCGTAACCAAGTCACTTAACCCGGTGGCGCTTCTCTTCCAGCGTCTTGACGAAGATGGCTCCGGGTCCGTGGAGTTCAGTGAACTAGCGAGCACGCTACGTAGCTGCGGCGTTGAGATCAGCGACAAGAAGCTCGCAGAGCTACTCCAGAAGTTCGACTACGACGGGAGCGGATCTCTCCACAGGCGCGAATTCGCCGATCTTTTTGCGCGCGTTGGGTTTACATTCATCGACACCGATGGCTCAGGTTCGCTGGACGTGGACGAACTTCGGCGCGTGTTTCAACTCCTTGGCGTCACGGAAGAAAGCGAAGTCAACGATGCCATCGCGCGCATGATAGCCAAGTACGACCTCGACGGCTCGGGCGAAATCGACATGCACGAATTCCTCGAATTTATGATTTCCGAGGTGTTTACCGTCCAGGATGACTCCCAGGTTACGCAGGATACTGTGGAGGCCAAGTCGATGAAGCTCGAGCCGTGCGACGTTGGGTCGGGGACGATCTGGCTGATACCGAACACGGGACAACTCACGGCAGACTTGGTTCACAGCGGTGGTAGTGCCGACGACGGGGATGCAACCGACAAGCTACCGAACCAGCAAACCAGCAACAATAACGCAGGTGGAACGCATCGTCCAGCGGACTCGGTGCTGATGCCTGATGCCACGCTATCTCGATTCTTGGTCAACGCTTCCAGCATAAGCCGCAACATCACGGAGCAGACGGAGTTCCTGCACACAGTTTTGACCGAGTCGGGCATGTACCTGTCTGCGTCTCAAGGGGAGCAACTGCTGTCTCGACAAGGAGTCGCTTCATCTTCTGTTCGCCCTGGGCGCCGACTGTCAGCGCTGGCAAGTTTGCTGCCTCGGCTCATTGATCACCGTGAAGCGGCCAACCTTGTGACTTGCATCGTGGATATCCACAACCAGTGGCTCGAACGGCTCGCACTGCGTCGCTGGCTTGGCACTCAGCTGTTCAGCGTGCTGCTGGGGTCACTCACGAACACATACGCTTTCGATCTGACTCGCGAAGACCATCGCATCGCTCTACACAGACTTGCCTTGATCGCCCAAGAGGAGAAGCAGTTCAGTCGTTGGCGCTCAGGACGTGGAGATACGTCGCAAAGCGGAAACTGGGAGAACTTCCGGTGGGCAACGTTGGATGGAGTACCAGTTCTGCTCTCCAGCAGCTACATCTTGAACAATCTGCTTGGAACAGCTCGAGAGCGCATGGCACTGCCTGCACCTCCTTCCAAGCTCGTGTTTTACTACGTAAGCACAACACGGCCACCACGAGGTACAAAGAGTATAAGCCAACGCCGCTTTGAGCAGCTGCTGAGCGTTCTAGCCCAGCCGCCAAGCGACAGCGACCTCGCAGCTCTTTGTGAAGACCTTCGCGGTCCAGAGCGCTCATCTGACGACACGAAGAAAATGCAAGCGCTGCTCTATTGGGAGATTCTGCGCCGCTCTGTTCAGGATCAAGACGCTGTAAAGCAGAAGAACAGAAGAAGCAGTATAGCCGGAGATACCATGAATCGCCTCACTACCACCGTGGAAGGACTGCAGCAGAAGCTAGTGCTGCTTGAGGTTCTGGTTGCCGACCGCTGGCTAAGTTGTGTCCAGGCTCAAGAACTGGTTGCGGCTTTCCCGAACGCAGTCAAGGCACGAGCCAGAGCTGCGTGTCTGGCCTTTTCTCGCATCGTGGACGTCGAAAACTTCGTTCAGGTGCGTCGATATGAAGAGATCAAAGAGGGCAGCTCACTGATTTTTGTTACGTTTTAGATCTACGACACCCTCTCGATAGAAGATCAAGAAGAATGCGTGAAGCGACTCGGCTGGCTCAATATCTTGGACCCGCTTCAGCCAGAGCGACAGTATCTACCGTTGGATCTAAGTATTCACGATGAACGAGAACTTGTGCAGATGCTAGCGCAGCTCGCCCTTCAAGAAGGAGTACGTTTTCATCGAACTGCAGTACTATTCTCTGAGATTTGTATTAACCACTTCACGGATTTGCAGGGTTCATGTTGGCAAAACGCTTCGTATCGCCCCAGTATCACCTCTGCGGGGGGAGACCACGCAGCTTCGGAGGCGACAGACGCAGCGTCTGCACTTCCACCGCCTGGATGGGGCCGACCTGACGCTGTGGGGCCTGAAAGTGTGAAACACCACGGCACCGTTTGCTTGCGTTTCCTCTCGAACGGTGATATCGCTAGCGAGCATCACTTGCCGCAGCAGAGGACAGACGAAACTCAGCGAGATGCCGCACGACTGGCGTTACGCGATCGTGTACTGTGTGGTTCAAGGCTTTTCCTCTAGAAACGAGAAGTCACCTCACTTTTTCAACGAAGTAACGTCACTTTTTCAATCAACAGAAGATATGCTGTACTTTGCTGACGTCACGTCGTGTTGGTCACTCCATTATGGTCAGCAAAAGGACCTTTCATGGGGCATGAGTCACCCTCTTCCTTTGAAATAATTATTCGCGTCATGCTATACCGTGACTTTTAAAGCAACTGTTTTTTTTGCAACTGCCTCTGGTTCTGCGTCAAGAAACCGAAGGCGAGAGGTGCTTGGAGTTTGCTTCGGTGGCTTAAAGGCCTTTGCCCCGCTGCGTCGGAGTGAGAGCTCATTTCCCAAGTCCCCGCCTCCCTCCAACACCTGCAAGCTCCATCTCCGATCGATATGCGCCCCTCCAAGTTTTCCTGGATTGCCTCCAGTGCGGCGTTGCTGATGTCTGCAGTTGTAGCCGGAAGCCCCACAATCAACCAGAAGGACTGTGCTACAGGCTTCGAGAGCGACGTCGAGAGAGCTGCCCGTTTGGCGAACGAAATCCCCCAAGGTGGCCTCGGAATCCTCGTGATCGACCAGCAAGTCAGCTTCCACCCGGGAGGTTCGCTCGCCATCGGCAGCGCCAACGAGGATGCTGCTCGCATTGCTGCATTCATCTCCAACCACACCTCGGAGCTATCGCAGGTCGTCCTGACGATGGACTCGCACCAACGGTACCACATCGCGCACGGCATCTTCTGGGAGAACGACGCTGGCGAGTCTCCGGATCCGTTCACAACGATTTACGCACAGAACATCACGGATGGCGTGTGGAAGCCCCGAGATGCGAGCTTGAACGAATACGTATTGGCGTACACCGAGTCGCTCGAGGCCAAGGGCAAGTTCTCGCTCACGATCTGGCCCGAGCACTGCGTCATCGGATCACCGGGGCACAACATTGTTCCTGACGTGTTGGACGCCGCACTGGAGTGGACGAAGCAGTCGCTGGAGCCCATCCAGTACGTCATGAAGGGCAGCAACCCGTTCACGGAGCATTACTCCGCACTGAAGGCGGAATACGAGCTGCCGTACGACCCCTCGACCAGGTAATGCCGGCTGGAGGTAACCTTTACAAAACTTGCGAGGTATCTGATAATCGTGTCTCTGTTTGCAGCTTGAATACGGCTCTGATCAAGTCACTGCAGCGCGCCGGCAAACTCGTTATCGTAGGCGAAGCGCTTTCGCACTGCGTCAACTTCACTGTCCGTGACCTCGTGGCGTCGTGGCCCGCTGACCGACTGAGCGACCTTATCATTCTGACGGACTGCTCGTCTCCAGTCGCTGGGTTTGAGGCCGAAGCTCAGGTGCGATTCGGCTAGTGTATTATTGTGCAATGCTGTTGGTGTTGTTGGTGGATCCCTTACCATGTTTGTTGCTTGAGACAGCAATTTCTGGACGACATGGCGGCGCTGGGACTGACGCTCACGACGTCCACGGAATTCAAGATGTAACAATGGAGAACCCTTGAGGATCACAAAACTCGACTCGGCGAGTACTTGCGTTGTAGACACCTAAATGAAACAAGTTGTGTAGATCCAGGAGACGATGGTGTTTGGTTTGGCTTATCAAAAAGGTGTCTACATCTCCATTACTTAGAGCAGGTACAAGTAAGCTCAACGAGGAGTTCCTTCCCTCAACAGCCAGATCTCCCATGAACCAAATCGTCGTCTTGGAAATGCTTCAGCAGTCAACCGTGAGTGTTGAGCCTGAAACCTTGGCACTCGTATCCACTCGGACATGCAGTTCCAACGTGAATCGACCGATGTTGTCGACGAATTTCAAACCGGCATGAACAACCATCGTTGGCCAAAGTGTCCGCACAAAAACGACACATTTGCCCACGCGCACGACGTCACCTCCACGTCGGTCGTGTCACCACTTCGCACATCACACCAGCCACATAACGCGCGCCAAGTTTGACAAGCATGAATGCGACCAGCTCGATAGCTTTTGCTAGTTGCGCATGCTGCCTGCCTTTCACTTCCGAACTTCTCGACTTCAGCATCCAACCCCCCAAGCCCAAGACTCCATCTGCATCATGTTCACCACCAGACTCGTCTGGATGGTATCGTGCCTTGCGCTGCTAGCCGCTCCGGCAGCGAGCACCGTGTACATCAGTACACCTCCCAACAACTGCAGCGCCTACGACGAGATCGACGTCGACACATCTGCGTGCCTCGCGAACAAGATCAACGAAGGAGGCCTCGGCATCCTCGTGATCGACCAGCAAGTGAGCTTCCACCCCGGAGGCTCGCTCGCTATTGCCACCGCTAACGACGATGCAGCCCGCATCGCTGCCTTCATCTCCAACCACACGTCCGAGCTGGACCAAGTGGTGCTGACCATGGACTCGCACCAACGGTACCACATCGCCCACGGCATTTTCTGGCAGAACGCCACGGGCGATTCGCCCGAGCCGTACACGACCATCTACGCGCAGAACATCTCGGACGGCGTCTGGAAGCCGCGCGATGCGAGTCTGCACGACTACGTGCTGGAATATGCCGAGTCGCTCGAGGCCAGCGGCAAGTTCTCGCTCTCGATCTGGCCCGAGCACTGCCTCATCGGATCACCCGGCCACAACATCGTCACCAATGTGCTGGATGCCGCGTTGGAGTGGACCAAGGAGACGCTCAAGCCGATCCAGTACATCATGAAGGGCAGCAACCCGTTCACGGAGCACTACTCGGCGCTGCGGGCGGAGTACGAGCTTCCGTACGACCCGTCAACCAGGTAAGCTAGCTAGACATCTTGAACCGTGTGATAGACTATCGACCTGGTTCTAACAATTGCTGGTTGCATTGGTGTCCGCACAGTCTCAACACGGAGCTCATCAAGACGCTGCAGCGCTCGAGCAAGCTCGTGGTCGTGGGCGAAGCGCTCTCACACTGCGTCAACTGGACGGTGCGCGACCTCGTGGACGCTTGGCCGGCCGACCGACTGGGCGACCTCATCATCTTGACGGACTGCTCGTCCCCCGTGGCAGGCTACGAAGCGGAGGCGGAGGTACGTTGCGGATGTTGACGTCTTGACAGGGCCTTTGGATCGATAAACTGAGACGTTGTTGTTGCTGCTGGCAGGAATTCCTGAGCGACATGGCGGCGCTGGGTTTGACGCTCACGACGTCGGCGGAGTTTGATGCCTAGATCTGCAAAAAGCAACGCTAAGCAAATGAACTTCTGCAACATGCATCTTGACCCTGTACATGTAGCCATCTCTGGCGTGGCCCGCGTCGCTGCCCGGCGGTGCATGCGGTTCGACTCCGACGACGTTGCTTGGCAAGCATTGCCGCTGTACCGCACAGAGAGCGTGCGGGGAAGTGCAAAGCGCGTGCCTCCGACCGCTGCACTCCAGTCCTGCCGCTTCCTCCGGCATCGTCATGACGCGCGCTCCAACGAAAGGCACACGTCACCAGGCGCTCTCACCGCGCAATTGTGTTGTCCGCCTCGAATGAAAGGAAGAACACCAACTTGATGCCCTTGGCTGGCTCGACCAAGCCTTCATTCTCTCACCCCCACCTCAACACGGAAGACACAAGCGTGTCAGTTGTCTTGTCAACTGTATCACCGGCCCATCCCCTTCTTCGTCCACATAACCCTTACACACTCTATTCGATCACAAATCGTTGTTCACTATACTTTTATCCTAACATATCCCCTGTCATATCAGATATCCTTACCAATCCGATAGATGTACCACAAATCCGGTACACGTATCGAGCGGTTCCAATAACCTCGGCGTACGTCAGTCACTCCGCAAGTCTCCCCTTCCTGCTCAAGTGTCCTCCCAGTCCATTGTCATGGCGGAGGCAGCAGCACCCGCAGCCGCGCAGCCCCAGGCGGCGGCCAACACCAAATACTACATGAAGAACGCCGTTTTCTCCATGATCTCGCTGTACCTGGCGCACCAGTTCGCCGGCTACATCTCCGACCGCGAGGACCCCATCGCCTGCGACCTGAACGTGAACGACCACTCGTGGTTCGGCGAGAGGCGCTATGAGTCGCTGCGCTTCTTCGACCCCAAGCAGACCCACCACGAGACGCAGTACGTGGCCATGCGCGACGGCGTCGACCTGGCCGTGGACTCGTACCTGGCCGACTACCTCTGGGATAAGCAGCAGCAGGTGCCCACCATCCTTTTCCCCACGCGCCACGGCCGCGGCTACACGCTCGACTTCCCCTTCAACCTCTTCACGCGCTACGAGCGCAAGTTCACCAACCCGCGCGTCAACGCCTACGTGCAGAGGTTCGTCACCAACGGCTACGCCTGGGTCTCGGTGGACGTGCGCGGCACGGGTGCCTCGGCCGGCTCCAAGGCGCACGACTTCGCGGACGCCGAGGTGCAGGACGCCTACGACGTCATTGAGTGGATCACGAAGCAGCCCTGGAGCAACGGACACGTGGCCGCCTTCGGCCAGGGCCTGGACGGCGTCGGCGCGCTACTGGCGGCGGCCAGCGGTCACCCGGCGCTCAAGGCCGTGTCGGTCAACTCTGCTCCCGTGGACGTCTTCCAGGACGCGCTGTTCCCCGGTGGCGTCAAGAACGACAAGGCGCTCAACGACTGGGCGTCGTTCACTGGAGCTACGGACCGCCAGATCCGCTGGGGCCAGATCCCCACCTTCAAGCCGCGCCTAATGCTCAACTACTTCGGCGGCAACGTCTACCGCGTGGACGACGACGACGCCAAGTTCGACAACTACATCTACCAGCACGAGAAGAACCCCGACCTGGCCAAGGAGCTAAAGGACGTGCATTTCCGCGACGACGAGCTGGCGTCGATCGGCGTCACTGCCGAGCAGCTGGACGCCATCCGCCACCTCGGCGCCATCGCCGCCTCGGGCGTTGCCCTGCAGACGTCGGCCGGTTTCTTCGACATGGGCGTGGCGCGCTCCAGCATCCTGCTCTTCAAGTACCTGACCAACACGCTGGACGTCGAGACGGCGTCGCTGCTGCCGGAACTGCCCAAGGAAGCGCTGGAGGCCGTGGAGAAGGACGCGACGCACCACCGCCTCACTCTGGGACCGTGGAGCCACGCGGGTGTCGACAACGCCGACCCGTTCGCCCAGTCGAAGCAGAAGTGCTTCTACCACCTGGACGAAGTGAGCCGCTTCTTCGACCACCACCTGTACGTCAACCGCCGCAAGATCACCAAGCTGGAGGACGAGCTGCCCGTGCACTACTTCACCATGGCGCACAACCGCTGGAAGGAGTCGAGCTCGTGGCCGCCGGCCTACCTGAGCGACGAGGTGTTCTACCTTAGCGCCAGCCAGGAGTTCCAGACGGAACCGGAGACGGAAGCGAGCGAGGTGACCCGTAACGTGACCACCAAGCCGACGCTGGACGTGGTCTCGCGCTGGGATATGCTGGACCACCTCTTCGGGCTGCGCCCGATGTACTACCACGACCGCGCGCCGCTGGCCGACCAGTACACGACGTTCCTGACGCCGGAACTGCCGCTGACGGAGATCACTGGCGAGGCGGAGCTGCGGCTCTTCTTCTCCGTGGACCAGCCCGACGTCAACCTCGTGGCGTATCTGGAGGACGTCGACTACACGGCTCCGTTCCCGAACGAGAACAAGCGGCCTGGCGTCACGTACATCACGGAGGCGCTGCTGAACCCGGTGCACAAGACGCTGGGCCCGGACTCGCACGTGCACTCGTTCAAGCGCGCCGACGCGCGTGAGATCGTGCCCGGCCAGGTCTACGAGGCCGTGTTCCGCTTCGAGCCGACGTCGTACGTGGTGAAGCGCGACCACCAGCTGCGGATCTCCGTGGGTGTTGCCAGCCCGCCAGACTTTGGCTCGGCCGGCGACAAGGAGGCCACCAAGCTCACCGTCCACTTCGGCGGCGCCTACCCGACCAAGCTCACACTGCCGTCGTACACGGGCATCTACAACGCCAACGTGGTGCCTTACGTCGAGGTGGTGGACGACCTGGAGAAGATCCCGACGGAATCCGTCGCGACGGAGGAAGAGAAGACGGTCGACGAGTTCGCTGAGGAGCCCGAGGCCAAGGACGAGCTGTAGTTAGACACATGCCGTAGGTAGTGCAGTGAAGACGCCCTAATAGATCAGTTGATGCAAGTCTCAGTGCTGCTTATCAGCTAAAGAGAAGTATCTGGACGCTGACAACGACCTGCGTGACGGTGTCCAGGACCGGTGCAAGTTCGTACGTTACCACCGGGAAGCTGTTGAGCTGAGGCTTGAGCGCTGCCAGCATCGACTCCACCTCGACGAGATCGCTGCCTTCCTCAACAAAGCAAGCGTGCAATTGGTCCCACTCGACTGGCGCCAACCCAATGCCAGCACCTCCAACCTCTGTGCCCAGCGCCTGCTCCAGCTCTCTTCTTGAGAGCATCTTCCTGCCTTTGCACCCTTCCTCAGCCCCGTATCGGGCAAAGGCACCGAACAGAGCCTGAGTGGCACGAGCGACATCCACTTGCCACGCTGCGTCCGTGAAGCCCCATAACAACTGCCGAACTTTCAGTAGAAGCGACCGCGACAGAGTTGATGCAGCATGTGAGGCAGTCTCATCGTGGGAATCGACGCCTTCGTCGTCTTCGACTTGTTGTCGGGTGTCAATGACGCCGGTGATCGCTTCCTTCTTCGTGTACACGTTCTGCAAGTCCATACGTAGTTTCCCGAACACTTCGGCTTCGCTTGTACCAGCAGGGAGCTCGACGCTCTTTCCAATCCACTGCACAAAGTGATCGCAGCTCATTTCATGCGCCGTCGCACCTGAGAGTTGGAAGCCCCAGCGATTGCCTTCTTCGTCCATGTACAACGAGTGCACCGTCAAGTTGGACGCAGCAACAGGGTGCAGTTCAGCGGTCAACGCATGAGCGCTGAAGGATCTGGAGCAGAGATTCACCGGCTGCGAAAATGACCCCAAGTGGCCTCGAGACGTCAGCGTGAAAGAAACCGCAGCCTTTGGCGCTTGTCGAGACAGCTCCAGCATCCCCTGCATCTTGCGCGCTCGCGTGGATAAAGTGGTCAAGTCGTGGCACACGCCTAGGGCTCCCGAAATTTGCCGGGTTAGAATGGGCAGCGTACTGAGCTGTTCGCTACGAACACCAGCAGCGACCGCAGGGTGATCCCGAGGAAACAGGAGCACCAAGACGCCGACGATCTCCTGGCCGTAGCTGCTCCAAACAGGACAAGCCACGACTGCATGGCGAATAAAGCCCAGCCGAACGTCGGACCGATTGGCTTTCATCGTGTACTTGTCTACCCGTGGACGCGAGCGTCGACCCACTGCACTGGCTGGTTTTGAACTGCTGCCATTGTGGCTCGCAGATGCGCCTTCTTCTGCGACTTCCTCCTCCAGCTCGTCAACGATCCAGTTCTTGACGATAACAGCGCTGCCTCGCAAGAGAACTTGCTGGAAGAGCCCCTCGCTGGTTGGTACACGAAGCGTTTGGTCTGTCACCACCGACAGCTTTCGCGATTGAGCACCCAAGGAAGGGATAAAGCTCATGCTCGTCCCCCCTCGTGCGTCTGTAGCAACATGTTGGACGTTTGTCATGGAGCTGTGCGGGGTTGACCGGGCAGCTAGCGAGGCTGCTGCCTGAGGAGAGATTTTTGACGACCACATGTGCCGCTCGCGCTCCTTGTCGATAGGGTACGCGCTTTCCTCCCATAAGTAGAGGTGGGCAGTGGTGCCGGCGTCGAAAATGCTAACGCAGGCGTTGTACACAGCGTTGATGACTCCGATGACGCTCATTTCCTTGAAAAACGACATGGACGCGTCCAGCAGCAGCGCGATTTGCTCCTTCTGGCGTAGCATTCGCTGCTTCTCTAGGATGGCAGCTAACACGCTGCAGCTTTGACTCTGTACGATCGATAGGAACAAGTCGTGCTTGTCAAAGTGCGTCTTTCGTCCCTTGATGTTCACGAGCTGAAGCAAACCCACGAGCTTCTGACCTGACTCCGCTGCCAGTGCCGCGCCATTGTCGCTGCTTCTGGCCAGTCTGTTCATCCCAGGGATAATCCCTTCCACGTCTTCCACAAGCAACGGAGCAAACAAGACGTTGCGTGCAGGAATTCCACTGAGACTGTCGACGAACGCATTGAACGAGCCGGCCTTCGAGATATCGTTGACAATAGTGAGTTGTTGCGAGCGCACAGCGTCTTCCATCAGAGACCCCGCGTAGGCAGCTTCAGACAGCGCGATCCGGTATCGACGCTTGTGGTGGAAAGTCACCAGCTCGTGGGTATCCGGGTCCACGACGTAGACAGCAGCGCCTTCAACTCCAATGATCTGCTCAGCTGCAGTTCCGAGACTCACGATGGCCTCCACGAGATCACCGTCTGCAATGAGCTTGCCTACGTTCCAGCAGAGTTCCTGGTTTCTCTGGAAAAGCTGCGAGTTCTCGATGGCCAAGGCGATGAGTTTCGAGATCGTTTGGAGCAAGAACTCGTCCTTGGCACGGAACGGAGCGCCTCCTGACTTGTTAATGACTTGGACCACACCAAGCAGCGTCTGGTCTGGCCGATGAGCCTCCTGCTCTTCCTTTTCCGACTCGCAGTCCGTCTTATCGTTGTTTGACCGACCAGCAGGCCTCTCTGTTGTCCCCATGTTCGAGATAATGGGCACTGTCAACATGCTCTTGGTACGATAGTGTGTTTTCTGATCCCAAGCCGAGTTGAATCGTGGGTCGTCGTACGCATCCGGAATGTTGATGGGCTCCTGCGTTTCAGCGACCAAGCCGACGATGCCTTGGCCAAAGTGGATCGTCATGCCGGTGTCTGCCTTCTGCCCTGACCGCTGGTAGACTTCAACGCCGGCACCGCTGATGTCACTGTGCCAGTTGTGGAGGGTCCGTGACGCGCTGTCGGCTACGAACAGTGAACAGCGGTCTGCATCCAAGATGTTCTTGGCGTTCTCAATCACAACTTTGCCCAGCTCGTCGAAGTGCAGGCATGTGAAGATCTCAGGGGCCAACTGGATGAACGTTTCCTCGTTCACCTTGTTGCTCTCGACGTCCGTGAAGTACGCAACTTTGGGGAACAATCCACTCGAGAAATGACAAAGCAGAGTCAGCAGCGCTTGATCTTCTGGGGTGAACACATCGCATCGCTCCAGAGCAATCGAAAGCCCGAGGGCCTCCACCTGTGTCAACTTCCCACAAACTTGCACGACCGCAAGCACGTGATTGTCATGGAGGATCGGCACCAGCAGCGTCGAAGCGTACGGGTGCACCACTAATCGATCTGCGTTGTCAGTAGCTATGGAGTAACTCGAGTGTCGAACCATTTGGCCAGCGGGTAACAGCAGTGGGCGCTTCGTGTGGTATACCAGCGCCGCCAAGCCACACGGAACCGCTGCTGAAAGGGAGTACGGGGACCCAAGCGCGTTGCTCAGATGAGGCAACGCAGACCGCACTGTCCCCATTTGAAGCTTACCAGGGTCCGTCGCTTTACCCCCCGCGGCGTCCTCAGTCGACGACCGCGACGGCATACGACACCAGAATTCCTGCTCCGACTTGTCAACTACCAGAACGATCACTTGCTCGGCTTGAAGCAGCTCGCGACATTCCTCCGTCAAAACCTCAGCGAGTTGATACATATGCGTACTCTCGGCCACGTGTTGGAGCGACCGGGCCATCACCTGGAAAGAATGATGCAGCGTAAGCATTTGCGACCCACACTTCCGCACTTCTTGAAGCCAATCACGCGTGCTTCGATCCAGCGTGTTGTCATGTAAAGACACGAGCTGGTGACTCAGTAGTTGCTCGAATGCTCGACCGACGTGAGAAGTGAACGACACAGGTGTCAGCGGTGAAGTTGAGACGGTGATGTCCTCACGCGGGTGGTCATCACTAGAGCTGCTGGCCGTTGCAGGTAGCGGAAGAAGCCCCTTCCAAATGTCGTCCGAGAAGATATTCTTCACTTGCAAGCTCTCTCGTCGGCCTGCCGTGCTGTTCCCTGGCACTCCAACGTTGCTGTTTCTGCGGTGCGCTGACGTCGAAGGGCTGCTTGGTGTGGTAGGCGTGCTGCAGTAAAGCTGGCGTGTGCGCTGCAGACGTAACTCGTTGTCTTTCTCTTGAGTCACGACGTGAGCTTTCTCTAGAAGACGCTCGAGTCGCGACAACTCGTGTGAGTAGTTGGCCAATTGATGGGCGTGTCGCTGCTGCAGATCCTTCCGCTCTTGCTCTGCTTTGTCCAGTTTGACCATGCACACCTCCAGTTCGTGAGACTGCGACCTGCCTCCACACGAGCATCGCTGGTTTGCTGAAAGCATCACCGGTGTCTTCAAGCGTGGGCTTTTCCGTTGACTCGAGCTAGACGGCGACATTGGCGGTCGTCGATACGGAGAGACTGCAGATCGAGGCGTTATTGGTCCCGCTCCTTCGTCTTTCTCGTCTCTTGAGCTGGTCGGTGGTCTCGGCACGGCCGGCAGAGAAGCTTCATGGTTCTTTGCCCCATGGGCAGGAGCGGAAGCGTGCAACGCACGAAGTGTCTGTTTGTGCATCTGAACTTCCGTCCGCAAGCTGTCGATCAGTTGCACGTGCTGCTTCTTCTCTTCGATCAGGTGCACCACCAATTTATTTTGCTGCTCGAGCTGATGACTGAGGCGCTTGTTGACAGCTCGTAGGCGCGAGATAACAGTGTACGTGTGCTGGTCGTAGTAGATCAGCGTTTGCCGCTCCCGTTCTCTCTTGACTGCCTTAGCCCGCGCTTTCGGTTTCCTGCAACACTTGCTTTCAACCGAGTCGTGTGAACCTTCGTCCTCCTCTTCATCGGCAACGTCATCTTCACTTTCATTCCCATCTTCACTTTCGCTCGCAACCGTGTTCGATCGTTCACTCGTTGCCAGATCGGACGAGTTATCTGCTGGCTCGCCTCCATGTCCTTCTTCACCACCCACTTCGCCGTCGTCGGACTCAAATGAGTCTGCGTACGACTCAACATCCTCATCTCTCACTGAAATGCGGCCACTGGTGCAGCTTGACCGCCTCCTGTTTCCCACCAGACCAGCCAGGGGTGCAACCGCCGCCGAACTTGGCATACTCTGCGCCTGTTGGTACGACGGCGGGGGCTCGGTCCTCGGTGCGGCCTTCTTGGGAGACTTCAAGCGGATTTCGACTTGCATTCGTGTCATAGTGGGCTGGAACTTGAGAGAAGCAGAACGCAAACTGACGCGGTTGACCATTCCAAGCCAAGCAGCTAAAAGCGGAGTTCTAAAAAGCACAATCGCGTACCCTGTGCAAGCAAGCAAGTCAAATTAACATACCTGAGACTCTTGAAACGGCTATTCAATATACACCTTCACTTCCAGCGAAGCATTTCTGCGTCGCCCCTATCTCAACATTTGCAAGGAAAACACACGAGCTTAGTCCACTTCATCCAGATCCAGGTCTTCTTCGACACTGCTTTCACTTGGACTACGCGGACGTCGGGTCGCATTCTCGCTGGACGAATGAACAGCTGGGGACGCCGGGGCCGAAGACAACGGGGACGATGAAGACGACGAGGAGGAAGAGATGGATGGCAGCGAAAAACCCGAAACGACCCCCACAGACTGACCCACATCTTCCGAAGGACTGCTCGTGGTAGTCTCGTTATGAACAAGATTCCGGACGCCACTGAGAGTGCGACGCATCACCTCCAGGAAAGTAGGAAACCCGGCCGATGAAGCCGAGGAAGACGACTCGACCGACGACGACGACGCCCGCCCATTGTCATTGACGCCGCTTTCATTCCGTGCTTGCTCGGCTGCCTGAGCCCGAAGTCGTTCTTCAGCGGCGGCCACTTCTGGAATCACGCCGATCGTGCTACCGCTGTGCTGCGGGCTATCTTCGCTTCGAGGCGTACCTGGAGAAAACATCCCAGACGGTGAAGGAGGACGGTACGCCGACCGACCCGACTGCACTGCGTCGGAGTGCGTGTAGCTGAGGCTAGAGTCGTCGTCACTGTCATCTCCGTCGTCGCCACGGCCGAAAGAAGTCCCGAAAAAGTCGTCAGACAGAAAATTATCCAGATCCCTCGCCGCCGAACGCTGCTGTTGACTTCGTCCGCTTGCCTGCGAATGGCTGCGATGGCGATACGAGCCTAACAAGGGAAGCCGACTGTGGTCAACCTCGTCATCGCTGGTACGGCTTTCCGAGTTTCTTGAATCATCAAAGCCGAAGGAGCGTCGTGCAGGAGGAGTGGACGGCGTTTGACCGCGTCGAGCAGAGACACCAGCGTCGGGACCGTTGTTGCGGTCGTTGTTGCCCCGGGAGAGCGATGCGAAGGATGAAAGCGACGCTGGAGCGACGATCGCGTGGATGTGTACATCGATACTGCGTCGGGGCTGATTCGACTCGCTTGGTGTGTTCGGAGACGTCGCAATCAAGTCACGAATGGACAGCGAGTTGTCCTGCGCTTCCATCGCAGTCGACACACTTGCGGCTTGGCGCTGAGCAGATCCTCCGTGGCCACGACGCAGCACCGTCGAGCGACGCTCCTGCTGCCGCTGCGACGTCCCACGCAGCTCAGGTCGCAGCAGCGGGTCAAAGTACCGCACCGAATCCATCAACAAGCGGCCAAAGCGATCGAAGAGAGGCGCCACAAGGTGGGCCACTTCCGAAACCTCGCTTTCTCGCGCCTGGCCATCCTCTGGCATCGTTGCGGTTGGTGATGGTGACTCGCCATCATGTGAACTAGTGCTAACTGAATCGGTCTCTTGCTGCGGCGCGTGATTCCCGTCCTGCTCCCGTCTCAAGTCGTCTTCGCACAACTCAGCGAGTCGGTCAATGTGCGGCATCATCTCGCGCATGAGGTTCCGCACGTCGACCACCATCCTGCGTACGTCATTGTCGCCTACTCGAGGTGCACTAGGCACCCGCGTTGTGGGGACGGGCGACATCCGTTGCGCGCTCTGCGTGTGCAGCGTACGCGTGCGAAAGGCGGCGATGCGATCCGAGTCGAAGTCGATCCACTCGTCCCAGCGCGTGGGCCAGCCGTGGTAGTGGACCAGCACCTTCCCGTCCGCGATGTCCATGACCGTAGACTCGAGCCACTGGTTCACCGTGTCCTTGACGTCCAGCCACTGGCCAATGAAGAACTGCCTCGGGCCACGATGTACACTCTGTTCCTCCTGCTGGTCTTGCCCCTCGAGCTCCTCCGTCTGCACCTGCAGCTCGGCCGGCCGTTCCGTATCCATGGCGGCTGTGGACAGCACCGTCCGCATCGTCAGGATTCCCTGCGTGATGGGCTCCAGGTCTGCAGTCTGCGCCGCCGCGTCCTGCCGTCTTGGCCGGGTGTGCATCAGGCCATCAAGTCCCATGGCCTCGGCCGTGTCTTGAGGCGACGGCTCGTCCATCTCGTCCAGCAGCTCGCGCAGCATGGGCAGCGGCTGGTCTCTCTGGCCGGCTCCGTTGCCCTCCGAGCGGCGCAAGGCCGAGCGAAGACTGGCCAGGTTCCAGGCCGGGCCGGGCACATCCGGGGCTTGAGTTCGTCCGGGGCTTCCGGCCGGGCCAGCCGGCTCCTCTTCCTGGCCGTCGGTGGCCGTGCTGGCCGAGGCCGTGGCCCGCGTAGCCGGCGGCTTGACCACCAGGTGCACCGTGTGACCATCCTGCAGGTCGTAGGCGGCCAGCGCGGCTCCATCCTTAAGCAACTTCCCGCGGTAGATGAGGCGCTGTCGGGGCTCGGGCACGGCCGTGGCCAGCGCCACCTTGGAGCGGAAGTCGGCCACCGACATGGACGCGGACGCCTCCACGTCGAACACGCGCTCGTCCAGAGTCTTGATCTTGAGCCGCAGCTGCTGCAGGGCGTCGGCCGAAGGAGAATCTGGCTGAGACGACGTGGAGGACGAGGCCATGGCCGGCGTGGGGGACTGCGGCGAGGGAGCAGCGTCGGCCATGATGCAGCTTCGAGAGAATATGCTTCAATGACGGAAGGTGGCGTGGAATACACCACGTATTGATGACGCAATCAAACAATCGGTTGCAGCAGAGTGCACCTGATGAAACCGATCGGTCGATGTGGACGTATTGCCTGCCTCATTGGAGCTTACGGTGGCAAGACGGCTCGCGAAACGCGTTTACAATACAATACAATTGGAACTTCGTCGACACCAACGAGCAACACACTGTCAAAGCTCGAGACGTACTGATAAGCACAGACTTTAATGAGCCGAAGAAGTCGATCAGCAGCTACATGTCAATTAAGAACGAGCTGTTAGACCTGACCGTTCTATACCTTCGTTTCCTTTGCTTGACCTTCTTCTTCGTGAAGCAACTGAAGGAACCCTAGATCTGGAAGTTCATCCGCTTCATGGCGCAAGCACCGATCAAAGGACGCACGGGAACGATGTCGAATGCAACGGACCTTTGGTGTTTGAAATGCCACGCCGCCGCAAAGCCTGAGACTGTCCACATCATCGAAACACACACACCTGCGTTACATGTAGTCGCATGACCGACGAGCACCCTGAGGAGCTACGATGATTGTGTAAGAAGGTGAATGTTTCCTATCCCAAGAAGCGTGTGCGGACATCGACGTCGATCTCGGTCCGAGGCGCGATCAAGAAGGCGAAGGCGAAGCCAGACTCCGCGAATTTGGTGAGGCCCGCCAGGAAGATACAGTCCCTGCTCATGAACTTCCCTGTAGATCAAGAAGTGTCGAGTGGAGGGATGCTGACTCAAGTGGTGCCGGCCCCGCAGTCGACACTTCGTCAAACGCTCGCTTTTTGACCCCAAACGCGAGGCGCTTGAGCAGTTCGTGTACGCGCTGCCTGCGTGCGAGGGCAAGCATGTCCTCGCCCTAGACGATGGCACTGGTCGCAAAGCCATATCTATCCTCAAGAGCTACCCTACTGCTCTGTTAGAGCTTCTTGGGGTGTTGAGGGCACACCTGACTCTAGCATGATCCAAGATGGACGCGGAGTAACCTGGGGTATAGAAGGCGGTACAGTTCACCCTCGACGTTGACAACCGAGATGGTGGACGCTGTCACGGCCGCATTCGTCCTAGTGAATATCGTGACCGGGTGGCTACGCGATGAGACGTCTCCTCAGCTCAAGGCAACTTCAAGGGGGTATTCGGACAAGTGGCGGCAGTCCTAAACGCCGGCAGCACGTTCGTATTAGCAGAATAGTCTGGACTGCTATCTGTCCCAGGTTATCTCGATGTGCTGCACCTAGCCGGGCTTGAAGAAGCGATGATTTCTTTCGCGTACGCGGAAACGGTGGTCTTCGCCGGCCGCAACTTCACGTGCAAGCTTTAGCTCGCTACGCAGTGTATTGCGCTTGTGCGGCATAATACATAGTTATTTTGAAGTCCGTTCTAGTGTACGAGTTGCACTTTGGGTTAGATCAAATGGTATTATAGTTGCTGCAAGAGTCCGGTACACAGTACGCCGATGATCATCTAGAGATGAACTTCATTTCATTTTACAGCAGCCACTCCTTCTTACAGGCATATTCTTCTGTGTAATGTATACGAGCCGACCGACCTCAGACAACATGACAGACACGGCATAAAGGGAACTGGACTCGCACGAGAGCAACCACCTAGCGATTAATGACTAGCTTCATTTTCGATTTCCTATTCCAGGATATTCACGAGCGAAGTGGTTGCGCGAGGCGCACTCGACCTCCTTGAGCAACATGCCCGTTTAATCGCTCTTCTTGGCCGAAGTCGAAGTAGAACTGCTCAACACGAGCTTCAAGAACAGCAACGAGTAGGCCGCGGCCACGGAGCTCGCCACCTTGAACTGCAACTCGTCTCCCAGTTGCGAGATGCCCCAGCCACCGCTGTACACACCGAGAATGACACTGCAACCTGCTCATGGAAAGAGAGTATAACTAGGTCAGCTCTTCCTTTTATTTCTATGGGTAACAATGCAATGCAACGCACCTCCACCCAGGAACGCCAGGGTGCCGCCAATGCGGTGGCCCGGGTTCTTCCACTGCCAGCTGATCTTCTTGCCGCCGAAAGTGGTGGCAAGACCCTGCAAAGTGAACCAAGCTGAGCCGTTAGCATAACCTTCATCCATCTGCAAGTTTGTAACCACGTACGCCGAGCATGTTGAGTGTGGACAACGTCGCCGTCACGCCGGCGAGCCACGAGTGCGTGGACGTGAAGTGGTCCTTGCCATATGCGTTCTTGGTCATGTAGGCGGCCGTTCCGCCAGCACTGAGCAGCAGCATCGCCAGCACCTGCGAGAACATGTGCAGCTTGGACAGCAGCACGCTGCCGGAAACAGAACCGCCGTCAGTCGATCTCGAATGTACTCCGACTTTCAAGCATTAACCACTAACCGGGTCTTGAAGTCCGCCACGCTCTTGCGTTCCAACATGGCGTAGATGCCCCTGCACGAAAAAGTTCGTCAGTCTGACTGTAACCCCCTCACGTATTCTCCATAAGGGATACGCGGACTCACAACGGGAAGCAGAGCAGGAAGGCGACGGCGTTGGCGGCCGGGTGCAATGCGAACAACGAGGGCGCCGCCGCGCACTTGGCCAGGATGGTGGCGCAGGGCGCGCCCAGCAGACCGCCCAGCACTAGTAGTTCCAGCTTCTTGACCATCGTACTGTAACCTCTTGCGTTCCGGAGGTGTTGGCTTGACGAGGAGAATCGCGTTGTGGCCAGCACCACCGGGAGCGGGTTGTTAGATTTGACTGCATATTTGTATGGGGTTACGCCATGGTAATCAGCGGATCATCATGATGTCACTCCAATCCTACGTCGTTGTCATTCTATGGATCTTCACGCCACCTTGGCCACCTTAACTTGCGTGAGACCTTCACGTCGCTGCAGCACCAGCGACTTGCCCAGCAGCGTCACATGCGCTGCAATGATGAGCACCGTGAGTTGGAATTGCCGCTCCGGAGAGAAGTTGGCAGCACCCCATGAGCTCGTGTGCAGTCCGTAGAGCATGGTGGCCACGCCGCCGATGTAGATGAGCACGCCCGTGAGCACATGCGTCTCGTCCTTCCACTGCCAGTTGGCGCGCGCACCCTCGAAGGTCAGCAGCAGCCCCTGGAACACATTGAGTGCGAAGAACATGCCCGTCACCAGAGCGGCCCATGAGTGCGGCGTCGTCAGGTGCGGCTTGCCAGCGTCGCGCTTGGCAACATACACGGCAAGGCCAGCACCAGCCACCAGCACTCCAGCCACCACGTTCAGCAGCAGGTGCAGCTTGGTGAGCCAGACCCTGGGGATGCAGCAAGTATTTCGGTCAATACTGCGTGCATCTGATAGCAAAAGGAGCCCGTCGCCTACCTTTTTGTGTGATCTGTCTCGTCCTTCCGTTGCAGCATCGCCTGCAACGCGCTGCACAGGTTGCAAACCACCGGGACAACGTGTCAGACGAGTGTATCAACTGCTCACAGTGGTGCTATAACCGTACCTGGGAAGGCAAACCAGCATCGCCACCGCGTTCATTGCTGGATGTAGTGCGAAGAGCGATGCATCGGCCACGCAGCGCTCCAGCACGACGGCGCACGGCAGCAGGAACAGCGTCGCCGTTAGCGCCACCTCAGACTTCATCTCAGCAAGTGATCCTGATTTGGACTGGTGTAACCCACATGAGTGTAGCCATCTGCGGTGATTCTTGCTTCTAAGGTTCATGGTGGTTTTCGTATATCAACCCTCGCCTTGTAGAGCCTTGCATACCTTTTATCACTGCGCTAGCTTTTGAGTTGGTTGCTGCTGCGGACCAGCACCAATCGCTCTCAACCTGCTACTTCTTGAGCTCCACAATTCGTTCGCGAAACTCCAGTATACTGTTGACTCTTGCGCCAAATACTCTCAAAATTATTGTTTTATCCACGAGAACGCGGTCGGAGCGTTCAATCACTACAGCGTTGGCACCTGCAAGAATGGCAACGCCCACAACTAAGTATTTAATGCGCATGAGCGACAACTCCGTGTAGGTCCTAGGATACCAGAATAATTGAAGCTCAGAGACACTGCGCGAAATTCAATTAAAATAGCTTTTACGAACATTTAGTAAAAACTATCAAGCATTTGTGCAAAAAACTCGCAGCATTTCGATTCGATCCCAACCTGCTTGATAGCCATCAATGCTTCGATCTTGCAGCAAGGAAGAGCCTGCAAGCTAAACAGCTCCACACACTTATCGCATGAAATCTAACCATTGAGAAGCCGCTGTGGCGCGTAAGACTGCTGCGACGGCCATGGCAAACCGCGGATACCTTGCTTTCGTGTCTCGCTATCATAGCCGGGGCGGTACAGTCAACTTTCGACTTCCCAGTTTTTGACTTCCCGATGACAGTTCCCACTTAGGTGCGACTTGATTGCGAATCCTCGCCTGACTTGCTTTCACTATGGCTCTGGAATATTCGCGATGCGCTCTGGAACGTCCCAGACTCGTTCACTAAACGTCGCTGGATTGGGCCCGATCCACTTCAACTTCCCTCTCATTACCGAATTTGCCCATTGACAAGCAAGTCAACCACAAGACCAAATACAACAACAAGCCACAACTTCCTTCCATTGCACAAGAACAATGGAGGCCCAGGTATCCCACGAGAAGAGCCGTCTGCAAGCCATTGAGCTCAAGGTCAAAGACGTTGAGGAGAAGCTGAACACCCGCCTGCCCGCCCAGTTCCGGCACGTGGCTGCGCTGGTCTGCGGCGCCAAGTGGCGCCTGAAGGCACTGCAGATGCCACCTCAAGAAGCCTGTGCGCTGGCCAAGAAGACACGTCTGGAGCTCGGCGCCTTCGACTACCGCGTGAAGGAGCAGGCGGAGCTGCTGACGCGCCACCTGCTGGAGCTGGACGACGTGCTGAGCCACGGCGACGAGGACGTCAAGAAGGCGCGCAAGGCGCTGGTCGTGTTCGTGCAGCAGCTGCTGCCCCAGGCCGACGCCTTCAAGGAGCGCAGCGCCAAGCTCAGGCAGTTCGGGGAGAAGCTGCTGGACGGCTTCGAGGCGGCCACGCCTGCGACGCCCAGTGACAGCGGCTCCGAGTCCGACGACCTCCACGTGAAGGCGCTGTTCGAGGGCAGTGAAGAGGAAGAGAGCGAGTCGGAGGCTGAAGACGAGGAGATGCAGGAGTCCGTGGGCGTCAAGGAAGGAGAAGACGAGCCCATGGAGGACGACGAGAACGATTTCGAAGCTGAAGCTGAAGAGGAGGAAGAAGTTGAGCCTCCACAGAAGAGGTCGCCCTCGCAGGCCCTGGACATCGACGTCAACTCGCTGCCCGAGTGGCGGCCGTACTACCAGCTGCAGCGCCGCCAGGACGGCATCTACCTTATCTCGCGCCTCGGCAACACCGACCCGCGCAACGTGCGTGTGCAGTGGAACGAGCACAACGGCGTGCTTCGCGTCAGCGGCTTCCGCCTGCCCACGCAGAAGGACATTGTGATGTCTCGGCTCAGCGGAGCCCCGACGTTCGGCCGCTTCGAGATCGCCGAGCAGTTCCCGCGCAACATGCTCGACATGGAGGAGGCCACACAGCAGATCTTCGAGGACGGCACGCTGCAGATCCGCATGCCGTACCGAGTGGTGCGACGCCCGATGCGATACCGTCCGACGTCGTTCTTCCAGCCGCAGGACTGCTTTGTCTGGTAAAGCGGAGTGTCTCGGCTTGTACAATAGGATAGTTTTTCGCATCAAATAAAAAA
>JAABLK010000050.1:51937-78540 GCA_012295415.1 Phytophthora chlamydospora | reverse complement strand
AAAGAGTGACACCCCTTTTGAGTGACTTGTGTGTGACACACCAAGTGGCCAAGGGCCAAAGATACGGCCCCGTCACAGTAGCGGTCATGCCTTGGGTGACCAAGGCGACGTTGAAGAGGTAAGGCTACCTGGTCACGATCCAAGTTGGAGATGGCGTACATGCGTACGGAGCTCAACGACTTCCTGCGCGAGGACCGAGTGATGCGGATCTTGCAGCTGGATCTGCTCGGATCCCTCCACGGACCGGTGCGAGCCCCACCGCTGCCATCGAACAGCCATGAATTTGCTGCGTATGCTGGAAGAAGCCAGCTTCACGGCTGGGGCGTTCGACGCGGACGACCTCTTCCGCTTGGAACTCGACGCGATCAGGATCGCTTCCACGTCGTTCGTCAACTTGTTGAAGCACCTCATGGGCAAGCGATCGGCAGCCAAGGCGCCTGTGTCCAAGGCCGTCTATGCCCCGTCGCCAGAGTACCATACGGGATCCTCCCAGTACGCCTCTGCTACATCGGAGGCCAGATCCGACGACAGTTCGTCAGGATCCCGACGGATGTCGCTTGGCCCGTCCGGCGCGACAATGCTCAAGGCGCGCTCCGATATCGACATGGAAGTGAAGGCCCCCGCGCCACGAGTGGCAAACTCGGCACGGGAACGGATCCCCCCAACGGATCCAACCCAGGATCCGACGAGCAGTCTGGAGACGTACTTCCAAGCTGCTATGTCTCGCTTCTTGAGCGAATGTCCAGAAGTCAGAGCTCCACGACCGACTGCCTCTCCACCAAACCCTGGAGAACAAGACGTCGACATGGAATCGGCGGGATCGCAAGATCACCCCGATCACTGGGAGTACGACCCGGACGATATCGACATGGGAGCCGCGAGACGCACGGCCACGACGGCGGCGGCACTCGCGCCGACCTGATACTCTCCAACGCGTCAAGATCGCGGCCAGATGAAGGAATTCACAGGCAAGGATCACGATGAAGAACGTGCAAGAGGATGGATCAGTAAGGTCAAGTCGGCATTCACGAGAGATCAAGCTACGGACGAAGAGAAGTGCCTTGCCTTCGCGGATCTGCTGACCGGACCCGCGAGGAACTGGTATAGGCAGCTGAGTCGATCCACCTCAACGAAATGGAGTGATCTGCTCCGAAACTTCCAGACGCACTACTGCGGGCTGGGTGTCTCGGTGGCGTGGCAGTACTACCACGCGCGCAAGCGCTCGGAAGAAACGCCTCTGGAGTATCTCCACCGCCTCAACGTCGCAGGCAATTGTGCTCGCCTGAAGATCAAGGATGGCGACGCGAAGGCCCGTCTCGAGTACGTGGAGCACTTCATCGAGACTCTGGGAGACCCGGATCTCGCGGATCAGCTCACACTGCTACGCTTGGCCGATGCCGATCGCTTGGAAGACGTGCTCCGCGCGCGTGAACGTGCGAAGACTCGACAGAAGAAGTCGTCCGGATCCAGCAAGTACCGCTCGAAGTCATCCCCGTCACCAACGACGGCTCCGATTCGTGCTGTGCACGCGATCCAGACGGCTGACGTCGGATCCGAGTACGGATCCGACTCTGATGGATCCGGATCCGAAGGCGAACTGGTCCGTGCGTACGTGGCGGCTGCGAGCGATCAGCCTCAGACGCCCCCAGCAGCTGATTCGCCGAGAGCACCAGATCCTGGACGCCAGATCGAAGCTCCAGGGGATGCTCAACAGCAGGATCGCCGCCCACGCTTCGACAGGGACGGCCCCCAACGGTGCTCGCACTGCGGATCGCACCGACACTTGGATCTTGGGTGTTGGAAGCGCCTGACCTAAGTGTGGCAAGAGAGGACATCTGTCAGACCGCTGCTTCTTCGTGTGCCGCGGCTGTGATCAACTCCACGACCACGGCAAGTGCCAGATTGAAGAGTTCTACAACCTCATCCGTCAATGGTTCGACCCCAGCAAGCATCCGGGATTTCTACCTGAAGCTGCGGAGAAGATGTTAAACTAGGACGCTCGCCGGTGTTGAACCCGGTACGAGACGAGTGTTCTAGCTCTTTCATCTATGCATTTGTGGGGAAGCCGAAGGATCAAGTTAGCAAGCTGATACCGGATCTATTCGGTAATACATGTGAACTTCATGGGAAACGTACGGCCGCGGTGGTGAGTCTTCGACCCGTCGACGACTACCAAAGATCCGAAGTCGCGATGACTTTGGATCTGCGGCCAGGCGAGTCACGCGGGTACTGGAAGTACCACGTCCCCGGCAAGCTCTTCAAGCAGGCGAAAGCAAACAGCAAGATCAACAATGTGAAAGCTGTGGCGCTTCTTGACTCAGGATCCGAGGTGTCGATCATCGACGCCACCTTTGCTCGTAAGGTAGGATGCTTCTGTAACGGGCTGGTTACAGTTACATAAGTAGGTAGACAGAGAGACAAAAGTAGGTACAAAAGCACACGGATAGCGTGTGCTTCGTGTCGTCCTGTCATTGGTTGAAAGTGGGAACCCATTTCAACCAATCAGGAGACAGTTTGCATTTGAGTGGCTCCGAAGGCCACTAACACAAAACAGAGTTAAATTTGCCACAAAGTCCCTACTTAGACTCAGTCTGCTGAGTCTCTCCGCGCTTCCTCGCATCTAACAGTGTACGCTAGTGACGGACACACCTGGCCCATTACAGCTACGGAATTGGTGAGAAGCTGTACGTCGCAACGGGCCGCACACGGATCAAGCCTACCTTGGCAGGATCCTTGGTGTACCTGTACGACGTCTGGGTCGGAGACCATCTGCCGCCAGACTACCAAGTGATCCTCGGCATGGATTTCTTGGTCCCGGCTGGGATTCGGTTGAATCTTAGTGACGGATTACTGTGCCTGCCGGACGAAATTCGCGTCATGTTGCATGGACGCCGTCAGATCTTCAGCGCCAAGGCTCGCCCCGTATACGTCGGCAAACACCGTACCGTGGGGGTCGCCGAGTCCCTGGAGCTCCCGCTGCGGCTACGTGCATCGGATCACGAGAAATTGTGGTTAGCGCATGGTAAACGATGGGTACCGACTCTGGTCAAGGGACCTGGCAAGCTACGTTACCTACACGTCACCAACTTGCGCGACGAGAGGCTGATCCTGCACCGGGACGTGCAGATCGACTTGTGGCTGACGGGGTATCATGTGCCCAGCCAGCCTGAGCTCGTCTCCGCCGGATACCGGCACTACGCCGAGTGGCAGACCCTGGCGTGGGAAGCCACGACGGACGCAGCACTAGCCGCGGCGCCAGCACCGCCAGCGCCGGATCCAGTGCCTGCGGTTGACCGAGTGGAGTACGCGATCCCGCGCCGGATCTTGACTAGGCCCAAGATCCGCGAGGAGGATCCGCCCGAATGATGGTCAGCGACAAGACGATGAAACACCGAAAATCAGGTCGGGGTGTAATCATACCCTGTCTCGTGCACCCGTTACCACGGACGTGCATACCGACCTGATAGTCGGGAAGGACTCCGCGGCTGCTGGCAGGGGCGAGAATGGTGCCCTGACGACGCAAGGTGGCGCGCTGGATGCGCCTGACACGGGCGGTCATGACGAGGGGCGGCACGTTCGGTTCCGCGACCTGGAGCTCGAGATCGACCCCCGCCAGACGTCGCTGGTTGTGACGCGCGTCTTTGCCATTCGGTGAAAAATGAGATGGGATCCGGCGACCAGTCAACTGAAGCTCTGCAAAGCCAAGCCTTCAATCTCACTTTGTCGGAAGTGTTCGACGACCGCAATGTGCACCAAGACGGCTGCGAGGAGGGCGCGCGGGCCCATGAAGGCCGCAGGAAGAGCTGCGCGCGCCCCGGCCGGACGGAAGAGCTGCGCATAGAGGAGACAAGGCGCGTGGTGCCAGTCTCAAGGTCGACCAACGTCTAGGGGCGGAGCTATCGCCGTCCGTCGGCGTGCAGAAGTTCAAGAGCCGGCCCGAGGCGGACCACCCGACGGAGACGTCGGAAGGAGCCCCGCGGCCACCGCCTGAGAATCCATCCACTGGATCCGAAGTGCGAAGCAGCGATCTTGCTGGTGATGGCTCGGTGGAGGAACGCAGGCTGGCAGGAGTGGATCCGGACGTCGTCGTCGAGATCCACGACCGCCCGATCGGGTCCGTGAAGGATCCAAGGTCAACTTCGACCGCGGGATCGGATCCCACAACAGGATCCAATCGTCGCCGTCGAGATCCAAGATCACCCGGTCGGATCCCTGAAGGATCCAGAGTCAGCGCCGGCCCAGGGATCGGATCAGGATCAGCCGATCAAGCAAGACCCGTCTCAGGAGGATCCTGATGAGGATCCAGACGCTGGCAACCACGACGGTGGTACGCTGAATGCCGAAGAGGTTGAGGGCGAGTTGGCGCTGCTACCCGAAGTAGCCTCTGACACAGTCGAACTGCGGATCGAGGATCTCTAAGTGGGGATCCTGATGTTAACACTGAGGACGAGATCCGTGAGCTGCGACGGATTAGCTGGGCTCACTGGCACCTGCTGATAGGCAAAGGGAATGCGTTTCCCCCGACAGCCGTGGGTGTGATCTGCGACATTGATGTCGGAGGTGCATCGCCGATCGCCCAGCGCGTACGCAAGATTGCCGCACGATTCCGCGAGAAGGTGTCAGATCTGCTCAAGGGTTTGCTGTCCGCGAAGATCATCCAGCACTTGACGTCACCGTGGGCATCGCCTATCGTGGTGATCATGAAGAAGAACGGCATGGGCATAAGACTGTGTATTGATTACCGTTTGGTCAGTGGCCTCACCAAGCTGATGATCTATCTGATGCCTCTGATCAATGATCTGTTGGAAGATCTGGAGAAGGTGCTCTGGTATTGTTCACTGGATATGGCGAGTGGCTTCTGGGTAGTGTCCACGACGGATCGCGCCCACGCCATCTCGGCATTCATCACGCCGTTTGGCTTGTTCGAGTGGAATCGCATGCCGTTTGGGCTGAAGCATGCCCCACAGATCTACCAGAGACTGATCGACAGCGCGTTGTATGGCTTCCTCCGGATCCCGCCAGTGTCGGATCGAGGTTTGCTAACGGATCTCTTCGAAGGCGGAGAATCCAAAGAGGCAGGCCGATCCTCAGTACTGGGGCGTCGATCCTACATTGACGACATCTTGGTCACGGCCGGATCCTGGGATCAGCTATGCGATCGCGTGAAGCTTCTGCTAGAGGCGTGCGACAAGTGGAACATCTCGATGGAGCCACTTCAAGAAGGGAAGCGCCTCCCTCGGCTTCACACTGCTTAGGGAAGACGCGTTGAGACTGCAATAGCCGCTGGTCTCACTTTATCTGCCAGCGCCTTCTGATTGACACCAAGGTAGCGGAATGAGCATTCACGAATCTATTACACTGAGAAACAAGTCTCATGATGACATCCTTCATAACCGCAGAATGAATACCAATGATCATGTTGTGCCGTACAGCAGCCAAGAAGTCGTACCTGTCAGTGCAGCGAGCTCCCGTGATGAATCTAAAAGAACTGGAGGGACAATGCTGCGCCGAAATCGCTTACTCGCTGTCACTGGACGCGACCAGGAGCTAACCCTGCGAGAAGAAGTGGCCACGCTGGAAACCCGTTTTCAGCGGGAGCGATTGGAACAAGAATTATGGGGAAGCAGACGCCGGATTAAAGAACAAGGACTCGTTTTGGGTACTAGCTCGCAGCAATTGCTGAACTACACACAGGAACATGTTGAACAGAATCGCGCTGAGTCTGAACGCAGAATCGAAGCGTACATGGAGGATAAATTACAGGCGTCTCATGACAGCATTCAAGACGACACTTGACAGCATGTACAACCAGCGTTGTGCCAATTATAATTTCAATAAAACCATTGCAAAATTGTCTGATTCAATTACCATTTCTAATTGCACCTCAATGTGATAATTGAATTAGTTGACACTGGCGAGTACGGTTAACAAGGTGTGAACCGCTCTGACTAACTACGCGGCTGTTTTAACGATGCAGAGTGCAGCGAGCGGCGTTTGACGTGTCCAAGGACCTACCCGCGACACTCAAAACGCTTTTGCGTCCTAAGCTAGCGGGGACATCCGTCGTCTCGAAAATTGCCTCCAAGCTGCACGTGTCTACAAAGTCCTAGCAGCTTATCCGCTCGTCATACTGTTAGCGAGTCAAACACTGGAAGAGGTGCTAGCCATATAACTGCAGAGGATTGTGATGTGCTCAACACATCCATCGTCAAGTGAATCGAAAAAGAAGCTTTCAAATGCTAGGACAATCGAAGTCGGTATCAATAATACTGTAGTTTCTTTCATTGATCACATGCCCCCCCCCGAGAAGTTACTGGCACAGTGCCACGTCAAATGCATAGAAGGCTTTTATATAAAAATTTACTCAAATGGATGGCCGCTCAGCCCCTTCTCTCCGTTCATCGGTCATCTGCGAAAACCTTTTCTGGCAATCGAAGCTCTATTTCACAAGCCAACAGATTGCAATGAAACCAGCAACCCTTTAGATACTCGTGTTCATCAATATGATCAGGAGTCTGTGCTAAGGAAGGCTGTGCATCAGAATTGACCTCAGCTACAATACAATGTCTACATTGAACAATTAACATAGACTCGAGACTGCCCATCTCGATAATTTTTTAAATGTACATTGGCACAACGCTGTACACAAGCTGGCACCAACTCCGCTGTTGTGTCTGTGGGGGCTTTTCATTTTGAGCCTATTGTCTTCTCAAGATCCCGGCTATTACTGAATGCCTAAGGGTTTCTCGTATAGCCAATGGGATCGACTGAACACGAAGCTTTGCAGTTATTCAACAGTTACACTTCCTTGTTTTTGAAGATTTTCGGAAGGAACAGAGCTGATCGGTATACTGCGTTCGTACGTTACGAAAACTGATCAAAGATGCTATATCTGAAAGCGTGTGGCTTTGGGGGAGGGCGGCTAGAACCAGAGTGGGCCGTCCCCCGCAGTTTTCGCGGTTGCTAGACGTCTCGGGTGATACGCCGCACCGATGCTTCTTGGTGCAGTGGAAGCAAAGGCCCTTATAGCTTAGTTGGGTCTGGGAAGAGCACCTTGACAATGCGTCGACTCGACCCATGAGGAATGAAGTACTCCGATGGAAGGTTCTGGTACGCTGGAGTCCATGACTACGTGGCACAAGGAGCGTGACATCGCGTCTGCTGCTGGGACTTGCTTCATGGACGCTTTTCGGTCGGCGTTGTACTACCTTGGGCAACCGAATCTCGTTACGATGGAAATGTGGGACGCGTTTGAAAACACAAGGCGTCCTGAGATCCAGAACGGTGTGACACGCGACGACGTCACGGAGTTCTTCAAGGTGCTGCAGCGTCAAAGCGTGCCGTTAAATTATGACAGTTTCATGGTTAATCTTCACTCGAGCTCCAGTACCACGATCGACACGCTCCATGATTTCTGCAAGACACTTGATGCTGGCGCGTACATCGTGAGCGCTGGCGAAGATGGACTTGGGCATTGCTTTGTCGTGATCTCGCATGATCCTGGTAAGCGTCTCATCTCGCTTGATGACTACGACACCAAGAATGATCCACCGATGGTCGTCATGCCTCTTCGCTATCAGGAATGGGTCAAGAACGTGAAGTGGATCTGTCGCGTTGAATTGCAGCCGGGATACCAGTGTCGTCATGGAAAACGCAAGTCGAAGACTCAGCGCAAGCGCGAGAAGCGTCCGAGGGAGCAGCAGCAGCAACACCAGGGGATGTAATTCAGGAATATATGTGGCCATTGTGCCCCCTTCAGAAGTTTCCATCTTCTTCGTCGCTTGGCTCTCCGGGTTGCCTCGAAGTCCGCGATGAGATCAGGAATTTGAGAAATATTCTCCACTGGTTCCCAAGTTGGCTCTTCCTCTCCCACCCACTCCACAAGGAATTGCGTACGTCGTTTGTGACGACGCTTTCCCAGAAGGCGCTTGACGATTTGACCGACACTGCCATCTGCCAGAATCACGTCACCTGGTCGAGATAATCGAGTAGCGTCCTTGTACGGTTTGAGTGATCCGGTATTGAAGACAGGGTGAAGCTTGTTTCCAGCTTGGATGTTCAGCTCGTACGCGTGGTTGTGCACCTTCCGCACGACCGTGTACGGACCAATCCACTTCGGTCCAAACTTCGTGGAATTCGGGAGGCCAGAATGCTTCGAGTCAAGGTGCTTCGTGCTCAAGTACACTCGGTCTCCAACATTGAAGACTTACTCCTCACGATTTCGGTCGTAGACGTCACGCATTCGTTCCTGGGCTTCCGCTAGCGCTTCACGACAGCGTAGCAAAATAGCGGCCTGACGTTCGTGGAACTCAGCACCGTGGCAACTCTTTGGTACGCGTGCGAGTTGCTCCGCCGTAAGCTGAAGTGTGTTCAGCGGGATGTAACCCAGATCGGCTTCGAACGGCGCAAATTTTGTGCTGACGTTGACCATTCAGCTTATGGCAAACTCAGCGTTTGCCAAACGAACGTCCCAGTCATCTTGCACTAGACCAACGAAGCAGCGGAGGTACTCCTCCAGTGTACGGTTCATTCGCTCCGTTTGACTGTCACCTTGCGCTCGATGTGCTACCGTCATGCTCAACTTCGTCCCGATAGACTTGAAGACGTGCTGCCAAAAGTTGGACACAATCTTTCGATCGCGATCGGAGACGATGTTGAATGCCATTCCGTGCAGCTTCCAGATGTTGTCGATGAAGAGTCGCGCAACCCCCTCAGCTGTCACTGTCTTGGTCGTGGGCACGAAGTGACATCGCTTGGGCAATCGATCGACGACGACCCAAATTGAGTCGACGTCGCGCTTTGTTCGCGGTAGATCGGTGATGAAGTCCATGGAGATGGATCGCCATCTCTCGTCCGGGATGCTCAGCGACTCGAGCAGTCCTGGGGGTTTCGTCAACATTGGCTTGTTTCGCCGACATGGCTCGCAATCGGAGATGAATCGCTGGATGGACTTCAGCATCTTGGACCAGTACCAACGGCGTGCTAGTGTCAAGTACGTCCGCTCGGCACCGGGATGGCCACCGTAGTTGGTGTCGTGACACTCGCTAATGATCGTCTGCCGTAATGCGAGACACGTCATCAGCAGGTGTCTGATACCACAGCAATCCGTTCGCCTCGGAATAACAGCGATACTTCTTGTGATGCTGGCTCCCACGTTTGGATTTCGGCCCGGTGGACGTCTCGTGATCGCTGCGGAGATTGCTTGGGTCTCGCGGACCTACGTGTACGCTTTCTTGATGTTGGTGACCAGCTCGGTGTTTGTGGACACCTCACTAATCGCCAAGGTGAAGGAGGTGTCATCAAACCTCGTCACGCTTAAATCATGGAAGAACTTCGTCTCAGGTTGCAAGTCAGGTCTTCCGCTCAGTGCATCAGCGATGCAGTTCCTCACTCCGGGCAGATATGAGAAGGTCGGCTGGTACTCCGCGAGGATGTCGTACCAGCGAGCAAAATGACGGTTTGCCATCTTCTGCGTGAACAGACCTTCAAGACTCTTGTGATCCGTCTCGACAAGTGGAGGTTTGTCCAAACAGTAGATTCGGAAGGCAGCCAGAGCGTGAACGATCGCAAGTAGGTCTTGTTGCTGGGTGGGGTAGTTCAGCTCCGCTGACTTCATTTTCCGACTGGTGTACGCAATTGGACGCTCAACACCATCGATGAGTTGGAAGAGTACTCCACCAACAGCAAACTTGCTCGCGTCCGTCCGAAGATGCATTGGCTTGTTGAAGTCGGGGAGGTGCAGCACTGGTGGGTTGCACAACCGTCGCTTCAACTCCTTGAAGTTTTTTAACTGCTCATCGTTGAGGTGAACCTTCGCGTTGCGCTTGTTTTTCTTGTTCAGGAGAGCGAACATGATTGCAGTTAACGAAGCGTACTCCGGACAAACCGTTGGACGTAGCCGGTCAAACGAAGGAAGCTATGAAGCTCCTCTTGCGTTCGAGGCACGGGCCAGTCCTTGATTGTCTGGGCCTTGTCGGGATCCATTCGAACTCCATCTCGTCCAACGAAGCCACCCAAGCACGGGATCTCGTCCGCGCAGAAGACACACTTGGCAAGCTTCACGTACAACTTGTTGCCCCGCAAGATGTTCAAGGTCTTCCGCAACGCCTCGAGGTGCTCGTCAACGTTGTGAGACTTCGTGAAGATGTAGATGTCATCGTAGAACGACTTCGTGTGCTTCATGCCACGAAACATCTTCGATGTCAATCGATGCATGGTCGCGGGTGCGTTGCAGACTCCCATGGGTAGTACCAGGTACTCCCAGAGCCCGTTGGGGGCCTGAAACGCTGTGTATTTGATGTCCTCTTCGCGCATGCGGATTTGGTAGTACGCGGACATCAAGTCCATCGTCGAGAACCAGTATGCACCCGACATGGCGTCCAAGATGTCTTCTTTCGCGTCATTGGAATACTCTGGCGCACCGTGTTTGAGTTCAAGTACCGGTAATCGTGAACAATTCTCCACCCGACTGGCTTGCGGACGCAGAATGTTGGTGCAGCGTGTGGACTGATGCTTGGACGGATGAGTTTTTTTCCTCACCATGTCTTCAACCCAGCGCACGACCTCGCGCTGCTGCTCTGGTGATTGTCTCCACTGCTGCCGATACATTGCAAGATTTGGATCTTTGACGTCAATCCGATGCTCGATGTCACGCTTCTCGGGCACGCCTTCGGGAAGCTCTGGTCGGAACACACTATCATTGTATCCCACGAGTAGCTGGAATGCAGGATTGCTCTTGAAGCTTTCCCAGTCTGTCTCCAGATACCGTTGAGCTTTCGCACTTCCGACATTGTCGGGCTGGTCTAGCCGTTGAAGTGATCGGGCAACTTGCTTGATCGTCTCGTCCGTCAGAACCAGCATGAAATCCGGATCGCCGATCGACTTGGTCTTGATTCGGAGGAACTTACCCAATTTCTTGCGCGTGATGTACTTGGTTTCCACACCAATCTCGTCGATAACACCAATGGTGAATATCTTCTTCACAAAGGTGCTCTTCCCCTGGGCACTGCTGCTCTTATGAGCCGCTTCAGCAACACCCTCGCCTCTCGGCGACTCCACGTCGCGCTCGTCTACCGAGCCATTGTCGGTTGCCGCGTCTCCTTGCTGTCCGCGGACAGCACTTGGGATTTCCTTCTGCACTGTGTCGCGATCCGGGCCATCTACAGACTTCACATCCGTTTCCAGCGCGGCGCCTCGACAGGAATCGGTCTTTTCGCCGACAGGCCTTTCGTCTCGACAGATCTCCGAAGCCCGGAGGCAATCACCGGTCCGCCTTCCTCGATCGGTCCACAGGTGTCACCTAATCGCTCCCAGCGCAGAGTCTTCACTCCTGTTCCTTGAATACGTCGACCTCTCCAGTCGATTTGGGGCTGGACGTCCTCGAAGAATGGAATTCCAAGGACGCAGTCAAATTCGTCAGGTATCGCGTAGACAACGGCGACACACTTGTAGGCCTCACCTAGTCCCGACACTTGAATTTCGAGAGGCAGAACTTCCAGTCCCGCTTCCACGATTGCGTTGTCTCCAAGCTTGACGCGGATATTCTTGTCACTGAATTTTGTCATCTAGAGCTGGTTCTCCGTGACCCACATAAATCGTGGTCGCTCCACAGTCCAGCAACACATTTCGTGTCGCAATGTTCTTGCCCGCCGCGTGTATCTCTCCAGAAACGGAGAACGGAGGCCGAGACTTGTAGACAAGGGGGTTTTAGCTCAGAATGTTGAGGCTGATATTTTCAATCTTAGTCGTTCTGGGTATACTCTCGGCCACGCCAGGACCCTCATTCACTGTGTGGTTGCTCGTTTCCCTGCTTGGCCTGTTCCTTCTTCCACGCAAAGCAGTTGGCCTTGATGTGACCTGGCTTCTTGCAGAAGAAGCAGGTACGACCTTCGGTGCGCTTGCTGTCCGGCTTCGGCTTGAAACGACCCTTCTAGCGAAACGACTTCCCCTTGAATGGTTTGTCACGGTCTTTGGCCTGGCCAGCAGACGTCGATCGCCTGTCTCGGTCAGGACGACGCTCGCGCACTTCTTCGACGAAGTGAGTCACCTCATACTTCACGGCTAAGTCTATCGCGTCACTCAGCGTGTCAGGATTCTCGAGCTTGACGTAGCTGCGCGTCCGAGGCTTGAGACCGTTCGCGTAGCACAGCACCGGGTCGAATATACTCATGCCTTCAACACGGAAGATGAGAGCCGACTACTAGCCGTTGTAGGTCTCGATGTCCGCCGTCTGCTTGAGTTGCTGGAGCTTCTCGCGTAGAACGGCTTGGTAATTCGACGCCTCGAAGTGTTGGAGCACATGCTCACGGAAAACCCCCACGTGTGCTCCTCGCTTCTCGTCGTCAAAGACCAATGCAGGAACCACCCCGAAGCCGGCTTCTCCATGGCCGACCCGGCAATTCCCGGCAGTCGTGTGCTCGTGTCCTCAATCAGAATACCGTTGATGCGACACGCGTTCTCGATCTGGAACAGCTATTCGCGCACGTTTTCCCCTCGCTTGCCGGTGAACTTGGGCAGATTGCTAGGCACTCGCGTCGGCTCTGCCATCACTTGGTTCAACCGATCAATCTCAGCTCGAAGCTGGGCGATGGTCGGCATGGGCTCTTTCTGGTCAGGTTGCTGGGACCAACAAGTGCTACCAGTATATCTGAAAGCGTGTGGCTATGGGGGAGGGCGGCTAGAACCAGAGTGAGTCGTCCCCCGCAGCTCGGGCGGATAGAGGCCATGTGGCCTCCACAACCGCCGTACGTCTGCTTTGTATTAGTTTCACTATATTATCCTACAGTATCCTATATCCACATCCTATTGGTTACCATTTCAGCCAATCCGCATACAGAAACTGGTAAATTGGTTACCTTTTCAGCCAATCCGCATACAGAAGCTGGTAAACCGGTTCGAGGAGTCTCCGGAACGTGATAAGGGGAAAACGTTGACAGGCCGAGATGGATGTGAGACTCGGGCTTATTTTCTTATTCGTTTATTCCTTTTGTGTTTTCTCCAGAAAAGGTTTCCAAGCAGCATGACAGTTGCGATGTGCGCAGCCGTAGTGGAGCTGATGATATCTATCTTGGTGATAGCTGCTACAGGCGCTTCGACCATCGCGGTGCCGGAAAGTTCGTTGTCACCAACAGTGCCAAATGGTCCGTACAGAAATGTCAGCGACTACTGGTCCAAGGATCACGAGTACAAGTACGAGCCGACCTGGAAGCGTCTCCCCAGTGGGAAGTTTGTACCGAACAATGAATCGAGCTTCGGTGGTGTCGCTGGCTATGGTGGTGCAGTTGAGGCGCAGACGCCCTGGATTTCCAAGTGGGTACTTTCGACTGAAGGTCGTCGCACTTTGAAGAAGGACATACCACGTTTGCTCATGTACAACCTCGTATCTCCAATGGACTACGGCAGCTCTCTCCGATCTAACAACGTTCGACGACGACGCAACAAAGCAATCGGCATGTTCCTCACGGATAATTTAGCGCTCCCGCTGTTGAAGTCTCTCGGCCGAGTCGCGTGGAACCTCTTCCAGAAGCACTACGTCGACTATTTCAAAGACGAGATCTTGGCGCAGCGCTTGGAAATGATGAACGCGAGTGAGATAATTCGCGAGTTCAATCTCACGCAACCGGCAGATGCGATCATGGAAGCGGGGGAAGAGGAGTTTCGACCCAATTCAACTCAAAGTTACGTTTTGGACGGCGCGAGCAAGCGAGTTTCACTGTACGCTACCTACAGTGCAGCTTTCAGTCCGTATGAAGGCTACTCGAACAAGTACTACACTCGCGATGATGTTCTGCCGCCACCAATACTGCCAGCCGACAGCTATCCGTGGCTTTGGTCTCCTCGTCTTAGGGTCACACGAGCTTTAGCGTCACAGATCGTGCATTTTGTTAGTCATGATGAAGATGAAGTGAACGATGGATCAAGTAGTGTTACTGGCGGGAGTGGTGACGCAGCTCTTGACGCTTGTTCATCGAGTTGTTTATCATCCAAGAACGATGAATTTTTGCGGAATCTCACGATCAAAGATGATGGTTCGTCCTCTTCGGCAAGCAGAAAATCGACGGCAGCAAAAGGCAACGGCGTGACTAGCAACGCCACAATGGATGCCGAGGATATCCAAGCACTTGAGCAAATTCAAACCCAACTCCAGGAATTTTACTTCGACACGGGCATTCCCCAATTTGCTGTCCGCTCCAACGTGTCACACTCGGCCTTCCCGTCATTCGACGAAATTGTTCGGACGTCTAGAGAGAGCAGTGCTGATGATAATACAACTTTCGCTCGTGAAAGTGCTACAGGAAGCTACGACAACTCAAGTGACGCTGGGATATCGGAATCTTCTTCTTTCGAAAAAGTCTCCGTCGGCGATCATGATAGCAGTGACAATGCGGCAAATTCGTCATCAAGTAGCAGTGTGTACGCTGCACTCGTTCACTTCTACGCCTATCCTGAGTGTGATGCGAGGCTGGTTCTTCCTGGCAAAGCGTCTGCCATGGCGAACGCGTCGGTAGCGAACTGTACCGTGAAAAAACCGTGTCTGGTGCAGTCTGGTGTGACCGTGTATACTCCCGCACTGGCAACGCTGACGCTGTTCCAGATTGTCGCCAACACAACTGTAGACCACGAGACTAAACGAGCAGCGCGGCTGGAGGCGCTGCTGGGAATGATCCAGGTGGCTTTTGAAGCCGAAAGGAGAGCACTGAAGCATGGTCTGCAGAGTCCGTCCACTGTCTGGTACTCGCTTCACGATCTTGACACGGACGAGTTCGCCGATGCTGTGCTTGGAACTGTCAACATGTCAACAAGCGGAGAAACTGGCGACTCAACCCCACTGCACGTGTTTGAAAAGCACATGAATGGACGAGTGCCTGTACTGGACGAGATAGTGTCGTACTACGCAGATACGAACCACGACACAAAAGTCTCCATGAAGCTTCACCGCAGTATTCCGCTGCTGGATACATTTGAAGAGAGTGAGGTGGTCGAGCTGGTGAGCTGTCTGCAGAGCGAAATGGCGGTTCTCGATCGATTTGTTGCTTCCTACGTGGAAACTCGCGCTTCAAACCCGCAGTATCAGGAAGTGGTGAGTGCCACCAAGCGAGGAGACTTCTACAACGGCAGTGAGTACACGCTGCTAGGCTTCGGCTTCGTCATTCCTGCTACCAACGACCAAAACGTCTTGTATCGCGACATGAAGCTTCCAGTTGCGTTCCACCTCGCTCTCCGCCTCGTCGTCCGCTTTCAGGAGAGTCACCTGTTGCTTCCAGACGAATCACGGCAGCTTGTGGTTTGCCTCGCGATGGCAGTCTACAACATCTCATTCTATCGCTGCCATTCAGGCAATGAGTAACTAAGTGGTCAACCAACCCGTGCATTGCACTAAAATCGTCGTATCTGCTCGAACAAGTAGCTGCCATTTACGACAGAGAACGTGCACAAAAGCTAGTAACATGCTTCTGTCACCTCTGCCTTACCTCTTCTCTGCTCAATTGCTCATGAACTGCTTGTTCTTTGCGAAGCCTTCGAGCGACGCCTTGCCCAGTGGCGACGTGAGGCAGTACTCCTGCAGGCGCTTCATCATGGGCGTGTCCAGACGTTCAGGCACGGGGCTCTTGCCGGAGATGTAGTTGAAGATGTCGATGGTCTCCTCGTTCAGAATGTCCTCGTACTGCTGGAGCTCCTCGGCCGAGAGCGCCATGACGTTCTGACTGGCCCAGCGGCCCAGCAGCAGGTCCACCTCCAGCCAGCCGCGTTGCTTGCTGCGGTAGATAACGCGCTTGCGGTTGGCCTCATCCGGGTCCACCTGGTGTTCGCCCTGGCTGGATGCAGGAAAGTCGCCCTTGGCCGCGAAGTGGTCGGCGCGGATGGCGGCGCTGCGCGCCAGCGCTTTCTTGGCCTGCGCCGGGGTGATGCTTTGCACGAACGCGTTGTCATCCACGTCCGGGTTCGTGGACAGCAGGCGCAGCGTCTGTAGCTGCGGCCTGGCGCTTCGTCTCGCGGCGGCGAGCGCCGCCCTCGTCACCACCTTGCGCATCATCGTGCCTCTTGCCAAATGTGCCTCACCTCAAGCGTCGGAAATGCTGTGATTGGCGGATAATGTGAATTTCGGTTAGGTGCGATAAAACAAGATCTCTTCGAAGGTCTTCAAACCGAGACCTTCGAAGAGAGAGCGACGCTGGAGCGTGTCGTGCCGTTGCTGTGCTGTGTGTGTAAAGCCCCGAGTGAGCCAAGATGAACGCGTCCGATGCCGACCGACAGATCAAGCAGATGGTGAACTTCATCCTGCAGGAGGCACAGGAGAAGGCCAACGAGATCCGCATCAAGGTGAGACTGCAGGTTCAGCAGCTTGGATGGGTTCTGTAGATACTGCCACTACGAACTGCTCCGATGACGCAAAGGGGAAGATACTGGTATTAACTATTGCACTAAATTATGGGCCTTAGACGGAGCACGACTTCAACTTGGAGAAGCAGATGCTGGTGCACAACGCCAAGATCAAGATCCAGGACGAGTACACGCGCAAGGAGAAGGAGCGCGAGGTCAACAAGCGCATGTGAGCGAGTTTATCTAAGTTCATATGGTACGGATAGGCTGCTATTGACGGTTGTGACGCGTTGCAGTGCCCGCTCGGCCGAGATCGGCGCCTCGAGGCGACAGAAGATGATCGCCCGAGACGAGCTGCTCAAGACGCTGATCGTGGAGGGCCAGGCGCAGCTGCGCAACTACACCAACGCTGACGACAAGAACAAGGTGCTGCTGCGCGACCTGATCGTGCAGGGCCTGGTCAAGCTGTACGAGACGGACGTGGTGATTGCCGTGCGCGCCAAGGACGTGCGCCTCGCCGACACGGTGCTCAAGGAGGCCACGGACAAGTACATCGCCACCATGAAGAAGGAAGCCAACCTGGACGTGAGCAAGGTCAAGGTGACGCTCAACAAGAACCCGGATGGAATGCTGCCCGAAGCCAAGGCTGGCGGCATCGTGCTGTATGCCAAGCAGGGCAAGATCGTGTGCGACAACACGCTGGACACGCGTCTGGACCAGATCTACTACGACCTCAAGCCCACGGTGCGCAAGATGTTGTTCCCGAATCCGTAAAGCAGGACTCCGGCTGAGCAACTTTCGCTACTTGAGTGTGACGGAAGAAGGGGAGAGAGGTGATGCATCGCATTCAAGGTCGTGTCGCCGCGGTGCGCAGGCATCTTCCGACGCAGCGCGACAACTTGATCGAATCGGAACGAGCACCAAGGCCTAGTTAGGTTTTTGTGTCTATCGCTTTAGCTTTACATACAGCGCGCTTGCAACTGTGGTCACTGGAGCAGATGTTGCAACCCCCATTCGTGCCAAGAAGCGGGTTCTTCAGTCTCCTCCACACTGGTATCAGGCACATTGCTAGGAAGAGAGGTAGCATCTAGAAGCAGGGAGCTCGTCTCGGGCTTCCATATGGCCGAGAACGGGCCGTACGCAACGCTCGCGAGGTGATCCGCATCGATCTGAGTGCACACGAATAGCCAGTCGCTTGCTCGCTGGCCATCCAGCAGGAGCTCCCAGCGGTCTTCCCTGGTCGAATCCAGGCAAACGAACTCGGCCCGTAGCAATTCAAAGCCCAAGCCAATGCCCACTGCCTTGATGTACGACTCCTTGAGCGACCACAGTCGATAGAAGCGGCTGTACTGAGCGTCTTCATCGTCTGTTGAGCGAATGTATCTCCACTCGTTTGTGTTGAAATGGACAGTGAAAGCTCGGAAGAACTCGTCCACCGACGTCTTGCGGTGTGGTCGATCCACGATGCGAACGATATCCACGCCGACCAGAGATCGAGAGTCACTGACAATGGCCACGACGGTGCCATGATGCGAGACGTTGTAGTTCCACGACTGAGGGGCTGAGCTGTTGGTTGGTCGTCTCCAATACGGTTTGTTCTGCGAAGTGGTGACGGCCACAAATTAATCAATTAGTCCCAAGAGCTTACAATGCATTGGCGATGGTAGCGACGCACCTCGGGTGTGCGGGCGATGTCAATGGCGCTGTAATTGACGCCGAAGAGCTCGTGGATGAGTTGCCGCTGTAGCAAGCGACTAGCCAATGCCAGCTTCTGGTCCTTGGCAAATATAAAGCGCGTCACCTGCTTCTGCTCTTGCGCTGGGAGCTGCTGCTGCAGTTGCCGCCATTCTTGAGAGGACGGGTCCCACGCAGTGACGTCCACGAAGCGCAGGCAGCGGCTCGGCGCCATGATGTCGTGTTCTCTGATGCGATTGGCAAAAATAGAAGATGGCTACACTACCGGTGACCGGTAGCACTGCTCGGCAACAACAGCGGCCACGGAGCCCTGCGGTATTGACTTCCCCACCGCAAGATGCATATACGCGAGCACAGCAATCGAGTGGCAATTACTTTACTTTATCAGCGTACCCTCCACAGTTGGGAAAGTTTCGAGTCGGCTCGAAACGCCAACAGCCCAAGAAGCTGGACGCAGCGGCGGCGGATGCAGGCTTCAGCAGCCTGCTTTTTGAGAAGCAGATGAGGTTGTTGCAAGTTGGTGTCCGCTTATGAAACCAACCAGTGCTTGGTGAACGGGTATATCGAAAGCATCCGCTTATTCGCCGGCCTGGAGCGATGTTGACATCAAAATGGAGGGTGCTTCCTTCCCCTGAGACTGAGGAAAGTGCCGCACGCCAACACGCAGCGCGACAAAGCGCCTTGCTGTCCGAGCGGAGGGCCTCAACAATCGAAGCCCGCCACGCACGCCATCTTATTCAGGTAAGTCCATCCCGCTAGTCGAGCCGATCTACACGTTGTTCATCCCACGTGGCCAGCTGAAAAGCAATGAGTTATCTCGAAATCGCCGGTGAACCGAGCCATCGACCTTGCCTAAACCGCTAGAGCCTTGCTACGGGCGAGACCAGGAGGCATTCACGCCGGACTCCATGCACTCCTCACGGCAGGGAGCGCCTTCCCGACGAAATTTTGCCAGCGCGGCCATGGCCAGCGGCTTGGGAAGCTCTTCATCGCGGCCCAGAGGATGCGGTGATCGTATCAGGCTATGCTGTTTGCATGTCCAGGGCAGCGCAGTCCCAGCGCAGCGCCTTTGCCACGAGAATGAAAGGTGCGCCGGTAGCTGCATCCGCCGGGATATGCTGAGTGGTTCCTGCTGCATCGAAGCCGGCGGCGGCACGCGCACCGCTTCGCTTTATGTGCCGCCGCCGTCGTCCGCTGTCTTGCCTGTCCGTGCATCGGGAAGACAGCAATGCTCGCAACAATGCGTTCCTCCCGGCCTGCAACAGGCGACGCCGCAGTGGACTGGCCATGCTCATTCATCATTGCCACTTCAAGCTGCACCAGCTGTTCGGATCTTCAACCGCGAGCCCACGAAGATCGGCTCGCAGCGCCGGCCATGGAGCTTGGGCTGCTTCTGTAGCACTAAGCACCGGCTTCACTGCCGCCTTGCCGTGTTTGCTATTCTCGCTGGAGCCACGGATGGCTACGTCGGAACTTCGTGGAGGCTGGGCTGGGCAGCAGCGGCGCTGTCCCCATTGACGAGCAAGTTGCTCGGAGCAACGAGGCGCGCGGTGCAGTGCGCCCAGGATTGTTGGAGACGGAGACGACAAGCAGAAGATGCAGGTCAGACGGCCTGCGTTGTGTTGCTGCTGCGTTGTTGCGGTAGGCATGCCGGGCCTTGTACATTTCTAGCCGTCCTGTGTCGTCAAGCTCGTCCGCTCGGGCATGATCTCCTCTTCTCGAGCGGATTCCCTCGCTTCGAGAACTGAGAACCCCGGTTCGATGAAAAAAGATCAAGCCATCCACGCTGTCCACCAAAGTATTCACCGCGGAGAACTTCCAGCCCGCGACAAATAGGCGAGACTGGTCGTCCTTGCGCTGGGTGCAAGTTGCGACGTGCTAGCATCCCGTGAGCGAGCAAGAGTGGGGTGCGACGTTGCAGCGCCGTTTGCGCACCCAGCGATGGGAGTCCGACCACGACAGCGGTACGGTAGCCGTTTTGCTCGAGCCAGAAACGGCTAGTGCACCTTGGTCCAAGCCTTCCGTGCAATCGCAAAGCTTTGAGCTCGAGGTGCAGTTAGCGGCACATGCCGACCGCTATACGATATCATCCGTGAGCGCGCTTGCTGCTCAACCACTGCGCGATAGAGAGACCGCCGGGGCCAGTTCCGGCCGACGTCATGCTACTGGCGATAATTTTTGGTGCTTGGTACAAGAGCGCCGTAACGAACTTCAGCTTTGGACCTTTTTGCAAAGCTGGTTTGCGTGCAACGCATGGGCCTCGTCTGGGGCTCCGCATCTCGCAGCAAACGCTTCAACAACGCTTTTTAATCCGCTGGCCGCCACTGTTCATCAAGCGTGAAGGCCAAGGCCCGCGCAGCGAGGTCCAAGCCGAGCCGAGCCAAGCAGCCATGTTTCTCGTGCCAGGGTAGCTCTGCCGGCGCAGTTGGCAGGTACTGCTTGGGGGTTATCGCAAATGCAGCTGCCCCGCAAAATGTTGCCGCTTGATCGAGCGGCAGAGGGGCAAAGCGGAGCCAGCCCCTTTCAGGCCCAGGCACCGACCGACGGGCTCCGCTCCGAAGCGGCGGCGTGCGGCCGGCCACCAGAGCAGGCAGCAGTCAACGCCGCCGTTTTCTCTCGGAGAATGTCACGCGGCCTTCGCTTGCCTGGCCCAGCGAGCAGCAGGCAACAGTAGCAAAAGCTCGATGAAGGGTCAGGCCGCCGCCGGTGCTATGCGGCGTTGAAGTTTTTCTCCGGGGGAGTGACTTGTTGCCTTTTTTGCGCGCCGGAAGCTCGTCGGGCTTGGCTTGGCTCACCGGGCAGTTGCAGCGAGTTTTTCTTGGCCGAGCGCTCTCTCATTCGCGAATTGGACGCCAGCAACGCACACTCCACAAGCCATGAAGATCCTGCTCCAAGTGGCCGCAGCGCTGTCGCTGGCAGCGGCGGCGGTCGTACCGCCTGTCGAGCACTTGCTGGACACCACGCTGGGCGGTGACGACGCCACCAACGTCCTGCCGGTGGTCAAGGACGCCAAGTGGTATTGGGATAACGACCACACCTTCACCACGCAGCACCCCGACTTCTTCGAGAACTTCAAGCCCAACGACAAGAACCAAACCTGCTCAAGCGACCAGCATGCCACGCCCTTCAATCGCCAAGTGCGCGGCGCCAACCTCGGCGGCTGGCTCGTGCTCGAACCCTGGATCACGCCCACGCTCTTCTACCAGTTCCTGAGCACCCAAGAGCGCTACGGCGACAAGGCTCCCGAGAAGACGGGCATGGACATGTACACGTTCTGCACGGCGCTCGGCAAGGAGGAGGCCAACCGCCAACTCAAAGTGCACTACGCCACGTGGGTGACCGAGAGCGACATCAAGGAGATGGCCGAGGCTGGCGTCAACTCGCTCCGCGTGCCGGTCGGCGACTGGATGTTCAACCCGTACGAGCCCTACATCGGCTGCACCGACGGCGCCGTCGAGGCGCTCGACCGTGTGGCCAACCTCGCCTTCCAGTACAACATTGAGCTGCTGCTGGACATCCACGGCTTGATCGGCTCGCAGAACGGCTTCGACAACAGCGGCATGTCCTCGTCCGTCAAGTGGACGTCCATCGCCAGCACTCGTCCCGTGGGCACCACCACGTTCGAGCACTGGCCTGTACGCTCAGCCGGATGGGCCGGCGAGTTCGACCCCGCCACCAACACGTACAAGTCCATCAACTACGAACACTTGAATCACTCACTCGCTACGGTGGCCGCCATCGTCGACCGGTACGCCAACCACCCGGCCATCATCGGTCTGGAGCCCGTGAACGAACCGTGGGAGCTCACCCCCATCGACCTGCTCAAAGACTACTACTGGAAGTCGTACAAGCGCGTCAAGGCCCGTGCGCCGCACTGGAAGTTCGTGCTGCACGACTCGTTCCGCTTCGGTGTCAAGTACTGGTCGCAATTCATGCAGGGCTGCCCAGACATCGCGCTGGACACGCACATCTACCAGGCCTGGAACGCCCCCGGCACGCGCTCGGACTACTTCTCCAACGCCTGCCAGCAGAAGTACATGATCGCCGACATGGAGAACGAACGCATGCCCGTGATCGTCGGCGAGTGGTCGCTCGGCACGGACAACTGCGCGATGTGGCTCAACGGCTTCAATGACAACCTGCCGGGTTTCCCCAAGTTGCAGTGCCGCATGACCAACTGCCCCGTGCAGAGCACCTACCTGGGCGAGGGTTTCCCAGGCACGCCGCTCGATACCACCAAGCCGATCCAGGGCCCGTACGGCACGGGACAGTCCGGTCCGTCGTTCGGCATGTGCCCGATCACGAGCAACACGTCGGTCGGCCAGCGGGACGAGTACGACGAGCGCGCGTTCACGCGCAACCTGAACATGAAGAAGCTGAACGCGTTCGCGGTGGGCCACGGCTGGTACTTCTGGAACTTCAAGACGGAGTTCGGCTCGCGCTGGAACTTCCTGGAGCTGGTCCGCAGGGGCGCATTCCCCAAGAACGTGTCCAACTACCACAATAGCGACGAGGTGTTCACGGCCTGCCTGGCCGAGGACAAGGGCGCCTTCATGTGCGAGGCGAAGCGCGGCGTGCGCCACTGGGACCTCCAGCGCGGCTTGGACTTTGCGTGCGCCTGCGATGAGGTGGACTGCTCCGACATTGACGAGCGCTTCGACACGATCGAGGAGCAGTGCGACTGGGCGTTCAACGAGTACTGGCACGCCCACCGCGAGGAGGGCGCGACGTGCGACTTCGGTGGCGCGGCCCACCTGCTGGCCATCCCCAGCCCGTCCAGCGTCGAGCGCCAGGAGTTCCAGGTCTCCTCTGTTGGCAAGGAGATCCTCGTCTGGACGCTCGTCGGCGTGGTTATTGGCTTCACTGGGCTGGCGGTCGTCTTGGCTGTCACGCGCCACAGGAGACGGGAGGAGTACTCTCCGTTGATGGGGCACGTCGTCAACGTGAGCGTCTAAAGCCTTCGATGGCCTCGACAAGTACTTGTACACATGCGTTTGAGACCATAACTAGGTAATACAACAACATTTTTTTTCTATCTACGCACGCTTCGATGGCAGTAGCGTAACTTACATCGTTGCCGTTCAACTTGCGGCTGCAGCTTCGTGGCCTGGGAGCACGTCGTAGCGACGTACACGTTCTGGATCCATCTCCGCGACGACTGATGCAGGCCAGAGCATTCTGCGCAATGGCGCTGGCGATGGCGTGAACGATCGGTCGAGGATCTGCGCGGTCCCCACGAGGAAATGACGAGTGAGGCAGTGGTGGGTGACTGGCGCCCTCATGAAGGCAGCCAACGTCTTCACCGCTTTGGCTGCCGGTGCTGACTCAAGCCTTGCATCATCATATGCGCGTTCTTGGTGCGTAATACTGGTCAACAAGGCACCAGACAAGCAAACACTTATCTTCAGCATAGGGTCTCCAACAAGAGAAAATGGCGCTCGAGCATCAAGACGCATCGAGGTCTCTCTTTGCACCACTGAGGCGAGGCACCGACCACCACGCAAGGCATGCTGCTGGACGCCGTTGACGTCGGTGCACGTCATCGGGATCTGTCTCATGGAGCAGATTGCCCCCAGCAAGGCGGAGACCGAGCCCAAGATGCCTGATTCCCGGCGCTTTCCGAGTTCCGATGCGTTTGCGTGGGCGCCTTCAGCGCACGCCAGCCTCGCTCACCATCCAAATTCATCGTCGCCGTCGGGGGCCACCACCACCACTTACCACCGTGCGTCTTGATGGCGCTTGCAATCAAGCACGCGAGACCTTCTTCTCCCTACGCTGGCCTCACATTGGTTGGCAGCCACCAGCGCCGGAAGAGACAACCTGCGACTTCAACGCCCGAAGATCGCAGCATGGTCACGTCGTAATTATTACCATCCTCATCTCATTTCCGGCTCGCATCTTTCTTTCCACTTACAAAGTACAACTTGTTAACTATGGCTATTTTCGTATTTTTTCCCCATCGTATCTTCGTTCGCAAAGGGGCGCGGTCGCATATCCAAGATCCGCCTCCTAATCGAAACTCTCATTTCCGCTTTCGCTCCGTCGCGCGCAAGAGGCTTCCCGCATCTTCGTCTTCAGAAAGTCAAGGCCGAATGTTGGTCGGGTCGCGTTTAAAGACGGCGGCGGCGCTGTGCGCGCTGCTGGCCGTGGCGCTGCAGCCCATCGTCGTCTCTAGTGAAGCCGTCGTGGCCGCCCAGTCCGACGTGCTGCCCAGCGACATCCTCGTGTCCCTGGACGCGCCGCCAGAGGGCGAAGAAGATTCGAACGACGAGCCCGCGGAAGACACGCCAGCGCCGCCCGCGCCGGTGGCGCCCACAACAGACGCACCGACGCCCATGCCGACGCCGAACCCGGGTCCGCGGGACTCACCCGACGTACCCGACTACGAGTGGTACTGGAAGCACGGCGAGGCCTCCATGTTTTCGCAGGACAGCGACGTGTTCAAGACCTTCAAGCCCAACGACACGGATCAGACGTGCTCCCAGGATACCCACGCTACGCCCTTCAACCGACAAGTGCGCGGTGTTAACCTCGGCGGCTGGCTCGTGCTCGAGCCCTGGATCACGCCGACGCTCTTCTACCAATTCCTCAACACGCAGCAGCGCTATGGTGACAAGGCCCCCGAGAAGACGGGCATGGACATGCACACCTTTTGCACGGCGCTCGGCAAGGAGGAGGCCAATCGGCAGCTGCGTCTCCACTACGACAACTGGGTCGCGGAGAAGGACATCGCCGAGCTCGCGGCGGCCGGCATCAACTCGATGCGTGTGCCGGTCGGCGACTGGATGTTCAACCCGTACGAGCCCTACGCCGGCTGCACGGATGGTGCCGTCGAGGCGCTCGACCGCGTGGCGGACCTTGCGCTCAAGTACGACATTGAGATCCTGTTGGACATCCACGGCCTCATTGGCTCGCAGAACGGCTTCGACAACAGCGGCAAGTCCTCGTCCGTCAAGTGGACGTCCATCGCCAGTACGCAGCCCGTGGGCACCACCACGTTCGAGCACTGGCCCATCCGTCAGGCCGAGTGGGCTGGCACTTTCGACGTGGACAACCACAACTACACGAACATCAACTACTCCAACCTCAACCACTCGATCGTGGCGGTCGAGGCGATCATCAACCGCTACAAGGGCCACAAGGCCATCATCGGCCTGGAGCCCGTGAACGAGCCGTGGGAGCTCACGCCCATCATGGTCCTAAAGGAGTACTACTGGAAGTCGTACAAGCGCGTCAAGGCGCTCGCGCCCTCCTGGAAGTTCGTCATCCACGACTCGTTCCGCTTCGGCCTGTCGTTCTGGGCCGATTTCCTCAAGGGGTGCCCCGATATCGCGCTGGACACGCACATCTACCAGGCCTGGAACCCGCCTGGAACGGTGGCCGACTTCTTCTCCAACGCTTGCCAGCAGAAGTACGTGATCACCGACATGGAGAACGCCATGATGCCTGTCATCGTCGGCGAGTGGTCCATCGGCACCGATAACTGCGCCATGTGGCTCAACGGCTTCAACGACAACCTGCCTGGCTTCCCCAAGGTGCAGTGTCGCTGGGTGGACTGCCCCATCAACAGTACCTACCTGGGCAAGGGCTTCCCTGGCACGCCGCTCGACCAGACCAAGCCGATCCAGGGCCCCTACGGCACTGGCATGTCTGGTCCGTCGTTTGGCAAGTGCCCGGTCACAAGTGACATCTCGTTCGACCAGAAGGACGACGCGGCGCTGACCAAGTCGTTGACGATGAAGAAGCTGAACGCGTTCGCGGTGGGCCACGGCTGGTACTTCTGGAACTTCAAGACCGAGTTCGCCACCAAGTGGAGTTTCCTGGACCTGGTGCGTGAGGGTATGTTCCCCAAGAACGTGTCGGACTACCACGAAAGCGAAGGCGTCGAGGCCGCCTGCAGCAAGGAAGACAGGGGCGACTTTGTCTGCCGCGCCAAGCGTGGCGTCCAGGAGTTCGAGCTCAAGAACGGCCTCGCGTTCGCGTGCAACTTCCCGGAGATCAACTGCGACGACATCAAGAAGCGCTTCCTCACGCTGGAGGAGCAGTGCGACTGGGCGTTCAACCAATACTGGCACCTCAACCGCGAAAAGGGCGCCACGTGCGATTTCGGTGGCGCTGGCCACCTGCTCACTGTCCCGGGCTCCGCACCCACGGAGCTCCCTGCGGCTGTGCCGTCTAAGATTCCCACGAAGATCAAGGAGGAGCAGACCGGACACTTGCTCGTGTCGGTGGCGAAGTGGAGCATTGCGGCCGTCTTGGGCTTCGTGGCCCTCGCCCTGGTGGCTGTGGGCGCCGCGATCTTCGCCGTCGTGCGCTGGCGCCAGAACCGCGTGCGCCGTCAGTACTCGCCTATTGGCGGCCGCGTGTAAGTAGAGCTCGCGCAGGTAGAATGCTACTCACTTGCACGGTCGATGCCGAAGGGCGTGCAGTAGGAGAGTAGCCAGAAGAGTAGCGCGTGGGAAAGCGTGAAGTCACTGGCGTCGGCCTAATACAGATATGCTGAAAACGTCTTGGGCAGAGCTTATCTATTGGAATTGGGCAAGTTGAACTGAACCCGGACGGCCAGTTCAAGAAGACAGCCAGTAACG